>CATIWO010125148.1:0-22725 GCA_949673435.1 Macaranga tanarius | reverse complement strand
TTGTTTATAATTAGTGTTTACAACCACATAAACAATTATTAAATAATTCTATAAATAAAAAAATATATAATAAATATATAAAAAAAATTTCAACCATTTACCATTATCAAACTAATTTATGAATTAATTAATTAATTTGTTTATAATGTATACTACCACATAAACAATTATAAACTAATATAATAAATATTTCAAATTATATAATAAATATAAAAAAAAAATTCAACCATTTAACATTACATAACTAATTTATGCACAAAAATAAATTAATTTCTTTATAATTAGTTTTACTACCACATAAACAATATTTATAAAATAATATAACAAATAAATAAATATATAATAAATTTACAAAAAATTAGTCACCCATTTATCATTACCTAACAAAATTATACAAATTTTTTTTAAAACAAAATCATATATATTTATTTAATTAAATTTATTACAAATACAAAAAATAAATAAATAAATAAAGAAAAAAAAACAGAAACTAAACTCACCGGAAGAGGAGGGAGGAGCAGCCGGAGTCGGGCGGAGCAGCTGGGTCGCGCGCAGGAAGCAGGACAGCCGAGTCGCGCGCAGGAATGAGGGAGGGAGAGACTGGCGGCCGGCGAGGGAGGGAGAGAGCCTAGCGGTCGACAAGGGAGGCTGGCGGAGGGCGGCGTCGGGGTCGGCTGTGGGTGGAAGAGAAGAGAGAGAGAGAGAGGGAGAGGGAGAGGGAAGAAGAGAGAGAGAGAGGGAAAAAAAGTGTTTTTTTTATGCTATCAATTTTAGCGACGGACACGCAGTCCGTCGCTAATTTTAGCGACGGACAGCCAATTCCGTCGGTAATTAGCGACGGACAGCGTGTCCGTCGCTAATTTTGTCAGAAATTATGGCGCCATTAATTGGCGCCCGAATTTTGGTTAGCTTTTAGCGACGGAATTTTTTTCCGTCGGTAATCCGTTGTTAAATTCCCGTCCGTCGGTAATTAGCGATGAAAAATTCCGTCGCTAAAATCCGTCGCTAATCCGGTACATTCTAGTAGTGTATAGAGGTGTTTGCCTTTGTAGCACAACATATTATCTGTTTTTTAAATAATTTTTTTTGTGAGGATAAGCTTTTCAAAGATATTGAATACCAATATTAAAGCCTTTATATAGGGTTAATAAACCCTAAATAAAATCTAATTAATATCTTAATGAAATAAGGAAATATAATCCTATCTAAATAAGGATTTATACATACAATGAATTATAATACACTTTTGACCTTGACAAATGCCTAATTAAGTTAAGCCCAAAAACATAAAAGTTATAATCCTAATTGTTAACTTTAACCAATATCTAAAACCGCTCCATTTGAATCTGTATTGAGTAAGATACAACCCATTTACTGATGTACGTTTTGTTTGCCTAGTTTTGTACATGACCAGATGTGTGTTCGAAACTTTAGCCTTTGAAAACGATTAAATTAGCCCTTGATTTCTTCAGCGAAGTTGTAGCTCGATGTCTTAGCTTTCTATAGCACTTTAAATCACTTAAGTCTGACTTTTTTAGAGTGAGTTGTGCCCAAAATATTAAAGCATACTATAAAAGATACAAATTAATGCTATAAAAGATACGAATTAATGCGAATTGAATTCAGGATCACATCAAGAAGTGATTTTATATTACAAATGGAAGGGTCTATAAATAGCAAGGGTTACTAAAGTTGGGAGGGGGCAGAGAGAAAAAAAAAAGAAAAATATTATGCTCTAGAGCTTTAAGTTTTAGAGATGTTAATTAAAAAAGCTAGATATAGGCTGAAACAAAAGTTGGTATAATTCACATAACAAAAATTTAGATTAGCAACCTTTGCTAGAGTTTAGGTAGTCATATTCTTTTTTCTACTTGAAGTACGTCACTATTATCTTCTTTCACTGTGTTTTAAGGGTTTTCATCAAGCATCTCCTCTTTTTTTCTTTCAATTGCATTCATTTGTTCTTTGTTTCTTTTCAATTAGTTATATACTCAATTTTTTTTTAAAATGGTTTTCTAAATTATTTTTAAAAGTGTCCTAGAGGAGGAGTGAATAGGGCTAAATTTAAATATTTATTTGATTAAGAAAGATTGAGAAGTTAATCAAAGAAGGAAAGAATGAAATGATAAAAGAATGGAAGCAAAATAACAAACACAATTACATAATGATTTTAAGGAGTTCAGATTATTAACCAATCCTTCATCTCCTATGCAACTTATCCCCAAATTAGGATTTTGAACCACCTCTATCTTATTTCTCAAGATTGTTACAAGTGTTTTGAGGCTCACACTAAACCTTTATAAATGTGTTTTTCTAGACTTAACACTAACCTCTTATAACCTAAGTGTTTTTCCCAAGGCTCACACTTAAATCTTTTTATAATACAAATATTTTATCTAAGGCTCACACTTAAACCTTTCACAACACAAGTATTTTACAAGGCTAACACTTAAACCTTATTGATTTACAATCTCGCTACCCACTTCTTAACCCTAAAAAAGTGTAGAAAGAGAGAACCTATCAACTAACACTCCCCAACTCTCATAAGAGTTAAATATAGAAGAAAATACAAAGAAGAATTAAAATATACAAATATTTAATCTTCACAATAAATGATAAATAATTTCTCAGTTGTTTCACTAACTCTCTAAATTCACAAATGAAGTTATAAGCCTTGTATTTATAGTTGGAAGTGAAAAAATAACTGTTTAAAACCCCTGAAAAATTCAAAAATACATCCATCTTCATTTAATTTCATTTTAGCTTTTTGTAGGATTTTAGCTGCTCAGGATCATGAACAGCACCTCGAAATCGTGAGCTTCAAAAATATTACCGTTGCATTCAAATCTAACCATTAGAGCACTCCTCAGGATCAAGAGCGGCAGATCGTGAGGGTCTTAGCCTCCATTTAGAATAAAGAAGCTTGACTCGAGTGCTCCTCATGATCATGAGGAGCACCCTCAGGATCATGAGTGGCGACTGGCTTATTGAAAGCTTCATGTTTTTGACTCTAATTGACCACTTTTAATTTATGATCCTCCATATGACTTATAAGGACATTTGAGAGAACCTTTGAGGGCTTCATTTGAGCTTTAATTCAACCTTTAATGCTTTTTTTTTATCAAAAACTTTAATTTAAATCATAATCACACTTAAATGAAAAAGTTAGCAACTAAAATTAATTGTTAAAGTTAAAATAAAGGTTAATTTTATTAATCAACACAATGATCATGCAAAGGGTCAACAATTTTTTAATTTCATTATTTCTCGAAAAGCTTTCCAATTGTGTCTTTATTCTAAGGTTGTAAAAGCAAATAAGATTTTTAGTTTGATTTTTCTCTATTTTATATTTTATGAGCAAAGAGACAATCATATATTTGAAGGGTCAATCAGTCTGTCGTAGAGACGATTGCCTCTATAATGAGATGATCATCTCAAAAATATTAGGTTTGTCATTTTAATAATTTAAATTCGATTTTAGTATTTGTTTTAATAATATTTTGTGTTTTTGGTATGATTTTGAGACATAATCCATATGTGTCTTATGTTTTAATTCAATTTTATACATGTATTATGCTTGTAGTTTTCATCAATGGCTTGAATGACTTTATGCATATGTGTATAATATTTTCAAGTGATGATTAACATGCATGTCTACTGCTTTTAAACCATAATTATAATTAATGTCATATTTATGTCATAACATTATTTTGTTTGACAAATGATACATTTTGAAATTCTAAAGTCGATGAATTATTTTAATTTGAATATTATTAATTTAGTTTGCATTTTCAATTTAGCATTAAGTTTGAATTCCATTTATTATTCTTTTTATTTTGTATATCAATAGACTAACTTATGTGTTTTGCAGGTTGAATTAATGATTAGAATGACGTTAACGATTATTTTTTCTATAGGATTAATGGACTCCATGTTGATATCTAGTTAGGTTATTAATGGGCCTTTTGAGTAGCCCATTAAAAAGAGCCTATTTAATTAGGATAGTTTAGTTTATTAATTAGAATTGTTGTAATTCATTTATCCTCTCCTATTTTTTAGGTTATATTTTGATTTTACTTATTTATTTTGTTTTAGTTGTAAATCTTTTCTCCTCATCTTCTTTTTTTGGATGGTTGTTATTTATTAGTGTGGATGATTATAATGCATGATATGTGTATAATATACTTGTGTAAATAAATGACGTAAAATTATATGTTATAAAGAAATAATTAAAAAATTAACAATTATAATAAGTAAAATACAAATGAAGGTCAACTGAATGGTTGGGTGGGTCCAAAGCCTGTACTTAGTTTCCGGACTCAATCTCTGAAGTGTAGTTATTTGGTTCCATGGAATTCAGTTGCCATAAATAGTTTGGTATTCTTGATTATTTACGAGGTGGTGGCTCCCATCTTCAATATTGGTCTTTGTTATCAGGATTTGTATCTTCCAAACAGGTTACAAAGTCTGCACATAATGTCATTATCGTTGAATACTTGGATATACACAAATGTTTAATCTTAGTAGAGTCTACACAAATGTTTAATCTTTTTGTCTTCTTAAATCATTATGACTCCAAGTAGGATTGTGCACAGGTTGGAGTAACTCGGAGAATGTAAATTCTTTGGGTTTGCTCTGAAAATCAGAGAATTCAAAAAATAAATCTCTAGAATGGAACCGATTATTAAAATTCTCCGTCCTGAATTGATCCAAAATTAAAATTAAAATTTTGGCTGGAGATTTAGAGCAAATAGAGATTCCAAATCAGTTTGGAGTAAAACTAAAATTTGGAGAAAATATATTATGGACACATGGTCTGGCCCGGCCCGCGAGGTAAAAGCCCAATGATGAAAAATGATAAGTAAGCGTAGCTCTGTCTCATTTGAGAAAAGCCCAACACACTCATAGCCCAATTGAACCAAAATCCATCAGAGCCTAAATAGCCTACAACCCAATAAACTAAGCCAAAATAGTCTTCAGCCTGCCCACATGTCCTAAAACCCATGACTGTTTCATATAGGCGCCGCTTCTACACCATAGAGGTGCCACCTCTATGGTTCGTAGCTGAAAAAAATAAATGTCTGCCATTAATACAGAACGTGGGATTTTCTCACGTTTTGTAACTCCTCTCCCACGTTCATGGAAGAGGAAGTGGAAGAAGAACGTGGTTTAATGTGAATTTAATAGGTTAAAATCTCTATAAATAGAGAAAAATTGATAAAAAAAAAAAAAAAGAAAGGAGAGGGGGGATTTTGTTTTGGTAGAGAAAAAAAAAATTCAATTAGGATCTAGTTAGAAGTCAGAATCCAAATTCGTATTGTGCCAGTCCAGAATCAAACTCTGAGGGCCAAATTACTTTCAGTAAACTCTTCTCACATTTTACTCTTTTAAATTTTATAGTCTGCCAGAATTGTAGAGGCGACGCCTTTTTGTAGAGGTGTCGCCTCTGTGTACAAAGGCATCGCCTTTATAATGTGATTTTTTTGTGACCGTTGAAAATAGAGGTACCGCCCCATTGAATTTAAATTTTAATTTTAATAGAGGTGCCACCCCATTGCTATAGAGGTGGCGCCTCTACGATTTTCTTTTTTTTTTTTTTTGCATCAACAGTGCATGGCACTATTGCCATGCACTGTTGACGTTAACTTTAACTCATTTTTTATTTTGTTTTTGT
This sequence comes from Macaranga tanarius, assembly GCA_949673435.1. Lineage (NCBI taxonomy): Eukaryota > Viridiplantae > Streptophyta > Magnoliopsida > Malpighiales > Euphorbiaceae > Macaranga > Macaranga tanarius. The sequence goes on along the minus strand of CATIWO010125148.1, from coordinate 17,051 downwards.
TTTTTATTTATTATTTTGATTCTTTTATTTCTTCTTATTTTATTATTTATTTTAGTTGCTAATATTTTTATTTATTTCTATTTTTTGTTTAATTATTAATTAATGGTAATTAGATTAATTAGAAATATATTAATTAAATAATTATTTATTGATTTAATAAAATTGGGTCATTTGACATTGTAAAATATTATAATTAGTTCTAGATTTAACTTTAATTTTTGTAATTTGTTAATATGCAATCTAGCTAGAATTTAGTTATTGATTATTTTATTGTGTACTAACTTTGTTATATTTTTGTAGGTTATTTGCTTTTTGGGGAAATTTAACTCATAATTTATGTTGCAGGCCTAAACATTAAGTAGCCCACGGGTTACTAGAAATTAATTTTGGTTTTAGGTTATTTTTAAGTGTGGTTTAGTTTTTTTATTTATTCTGCATGTAAATATGGATTGTAATCTTTTCTCATTCCTCCTTTATTTATGTGTACATCTCATTTATTTGTGGTGGTTGTGATTATTGTTGAATAATGTGGATGGATGTATTTCTGAATGTAATACATAAGGCCCAAAATTACAGGTAAATGGACTAAAATATAACTTGGGCTAAAATTAAAATTTAGAAATTGATTGAGGCCCATTTATATATAATTTGAGGATTAATTAAGTAATTAAAAATAATAAAACATGAAACACAAATGGAGGTCGATCGCAAGGTCGAGTGGGCTATTAAAAAGCCCATACCCAGTTTTCAGACCCAATCTCTGAGGACGGCTGCTTGGCTCCCTCCATGGGATCCAGTTGCTGTAAAAGTATCCTAAATTTTACCCGGATGGCGACTCCATTCTCCAACCAAAGTCCGTCAAAAGGCCCAAGTTGTATTCCTAGTGGGCCGTGAGCCCGTACAATGCTATAGTTGCCAAATACTTAGGCGCGCGCTGAACCCTGCTTCCTACAGTGGCGACTCCACTAGGGATAGAGAAGCTGATTCTAATGTATTGTGTTTTATTATTTTTAATCATCTAATTATTCCTTCTACATTCACAATAACTTTCTTACACATTGTGCACTCAGTCCCAAATAACCCGATAATAGTTGTTGCTCCGCTGCCTGTGTTTTGGTGGTAGGGTATATAGCTATTCTCACTCATAGTGGAATATAATTGAGTACGTCGGTCGGACCCTTGAGTGGACAGATGGAAAGAAAGTATAAAACTGTAGGAGCCTTTGACCTTACCAGAGACTCAGCTCATGTAGTGCCCTAGTAACTACCCCTAAGTTTTTCCTCTAATGCATATGTTCTGATGCCATATAGTAGTCCCATTAATAAAACTCGAGCCCAATAATAATGGACCATTTTAGATTAGGCATTCTCCTTCTGCTATGACCCGTTATATTGGACTTTAGTTTTATTAATGAGATATACTACTTGTTTGAAATGTCTCGAGAGATTTGTATGTACGTCAGTTTTATTATCCCTTAATGATAATTAAAACTTAGACCAAAAATTCTAAGATCAGAGACTTACCTTGAACACATGTGTGGGAGAAATAAGGTTGGAAGGTGTCTTTATTGAGACCTATGTGTGTTTGCTATTTGTGTGTTTGTTTTATAAACTCTTTGAAAATATGAAAAAATACAAAAATTATTTATATTTCATGCATACATGTCACTCATTTTCGTTTGTAAATTCATCTTTTTACAGTCGAAAGCCTCTTCTGTTTAGAATTAAGTCAAAGGTGATTTGGCCGACTAATATCAAGAATCTACTTAGTAAATTTAGACCACATCCTAAGGGAAACAGAATATCAAGACCCTCCAACTTTGATCCAGAATCTTTCAGGGAAGAAGTTCTGAAGGAGTTCAGGGATGAGGTGTGATAAATATACACAGAAGTGATTACTGAGATGTTTAAAAAGAGGCCCATGTGTGAAGAAGATTCTGAAACCAGAACCATAATCGGTGAACTGCTCAAAGTAGTAAAAAATTCAGCTGAACCAGAATGGATGAGAAATATGAAAAAGCAGATGGATCAACTACAAGCTGCAATGAAGAAGCATGGGCTTAATTATGGCTTCACCAACTTAGATCTGGAGGAAGAGGAGCCATTGCCCCCAAAGTTTAAATTTTCAGACATTAAGAAGTATGATGGGACAGAAGACCCTCACCTGTATCTCCGACAGTATGTCACTTTTATGAAGCCTACTGGACTGACCAAAGCACAAATTATCAAATAATTTTTGATGTCATTGACTGGAGCTACTGTTAAGTGGTACTACACCCTGGATGCACATATTCAACAGAGCTGGAAGGAGCTTTTGTTCAGCCTTTGTAAAGCAATATGGATTGAATTCTCAGTTTAAAGTCTCACTCGAAGAATTACATAATATAAGGCAGGAACCTAAAGAATCCTTCACAGGCTTCCTGACTAGATGGAGAGAAAAAGTAGCCCAAATGAAGCATAGACATACAAAATTAAATCAACTGCTCATAGCTGCAGAAGCTTGCATTCCGCCTATTGCCGATAAGTTGAAGAACATAGGCATAAGAAACTTTGAAGAGTTGTACTACTTTGGTGTAGAAATTGAAGCTGACTTGAAGTTAGACATTCATGAATAACTATAGTTGTCTTCTATAGCTGTAATAAATTAGAACGATATTTTGCTGCAAGTTTTCTATCTTTTTATGTTAATAAATGTTAGACTGCCTGATTTATGTGATTAAATTTTTTTTTATGATTGTACACACTATATTATGCTTGAATGAGAGAGAGAAAAAAAAAACCCCATAAAAAAAAAGACTAAATGTCAGGATCGACTTTTAATTTTCTTTTGGGCATCACGAACCTTACCTTCTCCTTTTTATAAAATAAATTGACCATTTTCAAAAAAGCAAGGAAAAGAAAAGAAAAGAAAAGAAAAAAAAATGAGGGAAATACAACTTATTTTTGCCTAATGGATGAAAAGAAGAAAAGAAGAAAAAGTGAAAAAGAGAAGAAAAATAGAAAAGACAAAAAGAAAAAAGAAAAAGGAAAGAAATGATTAAGGGGGAAAAGTAAGGAAAATAAAAAATCCTTATTCATACCATCATTTACTGAATGCCACCCATCTTTGAAAAAGTCGATCCCTGTGGAACCATTGAAAATTTCTCTTCTAATATTCATCTTCACTAATCTCTGAGAATCAAAATAAAAATTCTTGCCAATTGTGAGCTGAAAAAATAGTTAACCAGAAAACCTGCAAGAGGCTGGTTAATAACAAGTATAATATAGCATGCATAATTAAAATGAATGAGTGATCATATAAAATGGGCATGATTGACATGATATTAGCACATGAAGTGTCAGACATGGACTTTATGAATCAGCAGTAAATTCTATGATCAACAGCTAAAGTGGCAACACAGACATCAGAAAGTTAGCAACACTGATATCAAGTAGTAAGTGGCAAGCACCTTACGGCAGCATAGACATCAGGCAGTCAGTGGAAAATAACATGCATGCTAGAAAACCATGGTTAATCATCAGCAGTAATTTTGCAACCACCCAGTTAGATTGAAAACTCTAAAAAATGAGCAATTTAGGTAAAAGAGGGAAAATAAATGAAAGAAAAATGAAAGATCCAGCTAAGTTTGAAAACTCTCAAAAGAGGGTGGCCTAGGAAAAAGAGAGAATATAACATAAAATTGGTTGCAATTTCAAGCTGGGGGGTAATCATGTGAGCTTTAAGACAGTAGAATCTCACTAGGAGGCAAATGAAGCACCTTCTTCACATCAAGTGCAATCGCAACAATTTTGCAACATGGGAATATTCCTAAAGCATAACTGAGCATGAGAGAAATGGTTGTTATCATCATCCCAGTCTAACTATAGAGGGTCTCGATTTCTATTTCCAATAATACTGGTCTCAATAGTAGTCTGTGATAAACTCAATTTTCAAATTTAGATTCTATGATAGAAGAGGAAACTTGTCCTAAAGATCAGCTATAAATGGAAGAGGCATTTAACTAGTCACTTATTTTACAAAACTTAATTTTAAATCTCATGCATACATACATCACACGAAGTTGTGTTTGTTAAAATTATTTTCACAAGTTTTTAAGTATTACAATCATATATGCATCAGCTTAGTTGTTTGTTGACAACCACTTTATAAAGTTCTTTTTGAAAAATAACATTTCACCTGACCATATATGGCTCATTTTACTTGCTTCTTGCCAGACGTCCGAAGTGGCTATATGGCTTATTTTACTTCTTTTTGCCTAATGCCCGAAGTGGCTATACAACTTATTTCAATTACCTTAGTCTGAAATCCGAAGTGGCTATATGACTCATTTTAATCGCTTTTACTTGATACCCGAAGTGGTTATATGGCCCATTTCAATTGTTTTTCCCTAATGCCCGAAGTGGTTATATGGCTCATTTTATTTAACATCGCCTGACACTAGAAGTGGCTACAAGACTTTTCAAAAACCTCTTGATTTTGAACATCAAGGTTGATAGTTTGAAATATTTTTAAAAAATCACTTGATTTGTACATCAAGGTTGACAGTTTGAATTAACCCTCTTGATTTTGAATATCAAAGCTAACGGGAATGGTTCGAGATTGCCTCTCGGATGGTTAACTCTGAGGTTGACGGACAGAAACCCTAGCAGCAAGTCTCCGACCTCTTGATTTTGAACATCAAGGTTGACGATACGAGACTATTTTCTTTGATTGAAAGCCTCTTGATTTTGAACATTAAGGTTGACGGAACTAGATCAAAACCCTTTTCGGACATCTAACTCTGAATATTACAATCTTTCCTTATGCATCTTACTCTGAAGATTGGAATCTTTCTTCGTTGTTTATACTTTTTTTTCTTGAATTATAATGATGCTTGTTTGTGCTTTTCCATAAATCTCATTACATTGCTTGCATTTCAATTTTTGAAAAAGTAGGGAGGCAAACTATGGACACATGGTCTGGCCCGGCCCTCGAGGTAAAAGCCCAATAATGAAAAATAACAAGTAAGCCTAGCTCAACAAAGGAATTGGATTCTGGCCCATTTGAGACAAGCCCAGTACACTCATAGCCCAATTGAACCAAAACCCATCAGAATCCAAATAGCCTATAACCCAATAAACTAAGCCCAAATAGTATTCAGCCTGCTCATATGGTACAAAACCTATGACTATTTCATAGAGGCACCACCTCTGTGAAACAAAGGCGCCTTTACACTATAGAGGTGCCACCTCTATGGTTTGGAGCTAAAAAAATAAATGCCCGCTATTAATACAAAACATGGGATTCTCCCACGTTCTGTAACTCCTCTCCCACATTTATGGAAGAGAAAATGGAAGAAGGACGTGGTTTAATGTGAATTTAAGAGGTTAAAACCTCTATAAATAGAGGGAAATTGATAAAAAAAATAAAGGAGAGGGGGGATTTTGTTTTGGCAGAGGAAAAAAAACTAGAGAAAAATAAATTCAATTGGGATCAAGTTAGAAGTCAGAATCCAAATTCGTGTTGTGTCAGTCCAAAATTAAACTCTGAGGGTCAAATTACTTTTAGTAAACTCTTCTCACATTTTACTCTTTTAAATTTTAAATTTCATAGTCTACCAGAAATTATAGAGGTGACGCCTCTTCGTAGAGGTATCTCCTTTGTGTATAAAGGCGTCGCCTTTATAGTTTGATTTTTTTGTAACCGTTGGAAATAGAGGCGCCGCCCCATTGTTATAGAGGCAGCGCCTCTATGATTTTTTTTTTTGGCATTAACAGTGCATGGCACTGTTGCCATGCACTATTGACGTTAACTTTAACTCATTTTTTTATGTTGTTTTTTTTTTCATTTATTATTTTGATTATTTTATTTCTTCTTATTTTATTTAGTTTATTTTATTCTTTATTTTAGTTGCTAATATTTTTATTTATTTCTGTTTTTTGTTTAATTATTAATTAATGGTGATTAGATTAATTATGAATATATTTATTAAATAATTATTTGTTGATTTAATAAAATTGGGTCATTTGACATTGTAAAATATTTTAATTAATTCTAGATTTAACTTTAATTTTTGTAATTTATTAATATGCAATCTAGCTAAAATTTAGTTATTGATCATTTTATTGTGTACTAACTTTGTTATATTTTTGTAGGTTATTTACTGTTTGGGGAAATTTAACTCATAATTTGTATTCAAGGCCTAAACATTAAGTAGCCCACGGGTTACTAAAAATTGATTTTGGTTTTAGGTTATTTTTAGGTGTGATTTAGTTTTTTTTTTTTTTTTTTTTTTGCATGTAAATATGGGTTGTAATCTTTTCTCCTTCCTCCTTTCTTTGTGTGTGCATCTCATTTATTTGTGGTGGTTGTGATTATTTATTTTGAATGATGTGGATGTATGTATATTCTGAATGAAATACATAAGGCCCAAAATTGCATGTAAATGGACTAAAATATAACTTGGGCTAAAATTAAAATTTAGAAATTGATTGAGGTCCATTTGTATATAATTAGAGGAACAATTAATAATTAAATATGAAACACAAACGGGGGCCGATCGCAAGGTCGGGTGGGCCATTCAAAAGCCCATACCCAATTTCCGAACTCAATCTCTGACGATGACTGGTGGGCTCCCTCTGTGGGATCCAATTGCTATAAAAGTGTCCTAGATTTCACCCGGATGGCAACCCCATTTTCCAACCAGAGCCCGTCAAAAGGCCCAAGTTATATTCCTAGTGAGCCCTTAACCCACACAGTGTCGTAGTTGCCAAACACTTGGGCTCGCGCTATGTCACACTCGTGTACTAATGCATATCTATCTATCATGCATTTCATTTACATATTATATTTTTATTAAGTGAATTAAGATAGGATGATTGAATTAAAGAGCTAGGCTTAGGATTAAATTGAGGTTAGTACTTGGTTGAGGAGTAATAATTTTTAAATTTTGATGACAATTAAATTGAGTAAAATTAAGTAGGAATAAATAATATGAAGTCCAATTGAAGTAAAGGATAGGGAACTAAAAATATTAAGGAGATATAGACTTAAGTGGAATGAATTATAGGCTTGTGGTGATCAAGTAAATATTTGAGGATTTATAGGTAACTAATTTAAGTCAACAAGGACCGAAATAGATAATTTTATAATTTTAGCATATTAAATTATGGCTGAAGACTTTGAATTGTGAAGAGAGGAAAGAAAGCAAATAGAAAAAAAAGGGAGAGAGCTTTTGCTTAAGGAAAACAAAAAGGGGATATAGAGAATTCTCAAATTCTTTAAGTTGGAGCTGATTTTCAAGGAGAGTTTGATAATCTAAACCTTTTCCAGGTAATAGTCCTCCTTCCTAGTTATCAATTAGTAAGAAATTAGTAAGTAATTTATAAGTTTTGGTTGATTTTAGTTAGGGTTTATAAGCTGCATATTTCGGATTTAAGAGATTCTGAATTCTAGTCTCTATATTTTTGTTATAACTTGAGCTAGGAAGCTCTAATTTAAGTGTTATTTGATTCTATAGAAACTTTAAAGAGTGCTCTGTAATTTTAAGTTTTACATTTTAGCTAATTTAGCTTGTAGCATAGCAAACGAAGCTGAACATTTTATTTCTCATTCTAGTAGCACAGCTTGAGCTAGTTGGATTCAGTTATTGATATCTCCCTCTATATATGATCAATTGAAGTGAAATTTTTTACAAAGTTAACTAGACACATATATCTAGGCATGTGTAAAATTTGAGCTTCAAATTCATTGTAGATAATTCTTAGTAATTTTTCAAAATTTTCTCTAGAAACTATCCTGTTAGAGTAGTTAGACAGGTTTTGTAGAATTGAGCAAGTTAGCATGTTTTGCATATATCATGGGAACTGAATGATTAGGCCAATATTTATACATATTTTATTGATTATTTATGAATTGAATTGAATATTTTAGGTGTTATAAAGGCCAAGGAAGGTGCTGGAATTAAGTAAGCAACTTGAGAATTTGACTTCGTGTGTGTAGGCTGCTTTAGGTGAGTAGATGTTCAAGCCCTTCAAACTTAACATTATATATATATATATATATATATAGCTGCAATGAATATGTTTTTGTATGTTGGTTTTATGAATTTGAATTCATATTTTCTGAATTATTTTCAAACCATCTTTGTTATTAATTAAATAATTGGTTTGAGATTGAAGCCTTTAAATAACTATGGTTTCAAGATGATTAGTTTAATATGTTATTATTCTATGTATGATTATGCAATCTGATTTGAAAGCATTTTATTGAGCTTAAGATCATTTTGATTTGTTTTCTTGAATTATGAAGAGAAATGGATGGTTTGAAAGCTTTCTTGAACTACAAATATGTTGATGATATTTTGTTTGAATATTTGATGGAAATAATATTTGGTTTTGTATATTACCACCCTACATGAGATGTATGGATGTGCTGAGATGATATATGCACATTTGAGATTATTATGGTTGCTATTGCGCAATAGATAATAAGGCACTTGATTGCAGGATGTGAATGGATAAGGGTCGTACCGTGCTAATGTAATTAAAGGGTTTGCCATCAAGTATGCCTAGAGAGTATAATTGTTATGGCCTGTATATTATGGCTGATTTGTGATGCTCATTACAGGGATGGTTAATATAAATGAAAGTTATATTGATGTTTCTACAGAGTGTGTTTTACTAGTTAAACTTTATATATATTTATTGATGGAAGAATGAGTTTGGTATTTTGAGAAGAATTATAATATAATTTCAATTGTTCTTCTTCTTTTAAGTTTTGTGAAGTTTATTATATTTGGTTTATTTAAATTATTTTCTACTTGTAGTATCTATCCACTGAGTATTTTTGTACTCATTTTACTCTGTTTTCTAAAAACTTTCAGCTAGAAAGGCTTGATAGTGGACTCTGGGATAGGAAGTGTCTTTAGGCTTTTAAACCAAGGTTGGCCCAATTATCTCATCTGATGCTGCTCAATTATTGGTGGTTTATTTTGTATAATTAAATGATGAAAATTTTATGAGTGTGTTTGGATATTGTATTAATAATAAATTGTTGTAAATATTATTATTATTATTAATATATTTGAATATCTATGAAATTTTATAAATACTTTTTACCTTTATGCCTATATAAATTTACTTATTTGCATAAAAGATATAAAATGAGTTTTTAGTGTCCATTTTGGGCTACGTAAGACAGGATGAGATACTAAACATCCACCTCGGGCTATATGAGATGTGGTGTGATAATTTTGGTATCAGAGCTTTGGTTACTCGTTTTCTTACTTATAAAGTCTTAGTTTTTGAATTTTCTAACACAAGAAGTTTTGGATAAACATTATTTATATATTTAATTGTTTGCTCATTAAGTGCAAGTTTTACAAATGAACTTTTAAATCATGTTACTTATATTTGTATTGTTTTATTTTTAAAAAAGGATGCCACCTAGGAGAGGATGAGGCGGACCTCGACGAGATAATATTGGCCAACGAGGTAGAGATCAGACTGAGTCTAGAGGTAGTGCTAATCATGAGCTAGAGTCAGAGGCTAGGACCCCTATGGTTAAGCAACCTCCACCTCCTCCACCCCCTATTGTACCTATTTTGCAGCTTGACCCCAGGGTACTTACAGAGACTACCATTGCTACCTTGACAGCTCAAGAATAAAGGACGAAACCTGGGGACATTATTAAGCATGCAAAGAAGTGTGGAGCATTTGATTTTCATGGTTCCATTGATTCTAAAGAGGCAGATAAGTGGTTGAAGGCAACAGAGAAGGCATTCAATACACTTGAACTCATAGAAGCATAAAAGGTCAGTAATGTATATTGTTTGCTACATGATACCTCAGATGCTTGGTTTGCACGAGTTAGGATGCTGCATGGGGACCAGTTGACTTGGGATGTTTTTAAGATAGAATTTTATAAAAAGTATTTGACTAATGCATTCAAAGCAGAAAGGCAAAATGAGTTTATTGCCTTAAAGCAGGGAAGTATGACTGTGTGAGAATATATTGACAGATTTAAAGATTTGTATAAGTATGCTTCTGACATCTTTCCAACTGAGGCTCAAAAGTGCTACAGGTTTAAGGAGGGCTTACAGACAGTGCTAAAGAATGAGCTATCACTATATAAAGGCCAACATTTCAGGGGCTAGGTTGAGAAGGCAATAGAGAAAGAGAAGCTTAGAGAGGAAATAGAACAAGAAAGTAAGTTCAAGGCTCCAGTTTGGACAGGGAAGCGAAAGGGATTCAATAAGGGAGCTGGTACATCTCAACAAAGATCAGAGACAGGAGGATTTAGAGGCATTAGAGGACCTTGGACATGGTCAGGCACTAATAGACCAAAATCTTCTCAGTTTAGCCAAAGTTTGGTAAGGTAACTAGTGGCCAGTACAGGTAGTTCAGTTAGAAGGACTACACCCTGTGTTACTTGTGGCCGCATTCATGAGGGAGGAGACTGTAGGAAGAGAACCATCCAATGCTTTGAGTGTGGTGGATCTGGGAACATTAGGAGGGATTTTCCTAACCTTGTACAGTTTGGCACCAGTACCGGTAGAGGAGTCCAGAGCACAACTGGTAAAGGAGGTAGGACTTTTGGCTTTAGTAGAGGCTCAGGTAGAGGTTCAGGAGCCGATGTTAGTGGAGAGGGTGGTGCATCTACATCAACACAACCTATTCGGCCTGTACAGACAGAGAGACCTTCAGTGCAACCTAGAGTTTTTGCGATGACACAACAGGAGGCATAAATCATCACTTGATGTTATTTCTGAAGGAAAGTGTAATAGTGTAGCAATAAAAATGCGAAATTTAAAATTTTTCATTGCATGCAACATTTGCATCAAACACAATACACTTCCATGCCCATAGATCATATCACATGCACTCTTACATAGCTAAACATGCATTAAGGACAACATGGAATCAACAAATCAACTAAGTCATGCTTCCAAAAATAAGACATAGCAATTAAAAGATTTAGTAACACTTACATAACTCCCTAGTTGGTAGCACACCCGAAAGGCTTTTGGTTGAAGTTGATCTACAAGCTCCAAGCTCCCAAAATGTGAAGCCTCTAGCTTGATACACACGGATTGGATAAGGAAAACTTCCAAGGATGGTATTGTTCTTTCCACAAGCCTCTCCTCTTGGACCCAAGGTGCTTGCAAGAACTTCACCAAGCTAGGATATATGGGACAAAGCCATCAATGTATGATGGACTAGAATTAGAAAGCACATAACACTTGTGTATTGTTTGATATCTCTACACTTGAAGAAGAAAAAGGAAGAAGACTCTCTCAATCCTTTTCTCTTTTACTTGATATCAAAAACTCTCTAACTTGTACAAAATAAAGTTATCACTTAGCTCCCTCTACAAACTCCACTAACTATATCAATAAAACTAATATGATAATAGCTTATGTGTTGAGTGTCTCACACTCAATTCACATGCATAAGGAGTGAGAGAGTTGTCTTTACACTCTCCACTAACTATATCAATAAAGCTAATATGATTATAGTTTATGTGTTGAGTGTCTCATACTCAATTCACATGTATAAGGAGTGAGAGAGTTGTCTCTACACTCTTCACTAACTAAAATAAAACCAACATTATTTAATTAGCTACAACTTGAGTGTCTCACACTCAAGTCACATGCAATTATACAACTTGAGTATCTTACACTCAAGTCACATGCAATGCTATAGCTTGAGTGTCTCACACTCAAGCTATATGCATGGCTTGGCTTTATTGTGAGTGGGAGGTGTTTAGTTGCTTGGATAACTTTAACCTTGATATCCATAAACACTTATTAGATATGGGCTAAGGCTATGGGCACATGGGCTTCTCTACACACTTTGAGAAGGCCCACCCATACCTATCCAACTATTGGGCTCTTTTAAATGAAGCCCATACATAAGTCCATTTATAAATAAGCTAGGTCCATCTCATGGGCCATATTGAACATGTGGGTTTATTTAAACACTTTAAATAAAGCCCAAGCATAAGTCCATAATGCCAATAAGCTAGGTCCATCTCATAGGCCATATTGAACATGTGGGCTTATTTTAACTCTTTAAATAAAGCCCAAGCTCAAGTCCATAATTTCAATAAGCTAGGTCCATCTCATGGGCCATATTAAAAAATATTAGAAGGCATATATTAATTTAGTCCTTGAACTTAATATCACATGTTAAATCAAGTCCAAATTAATATTTATTTAATTCCTATTATGTCCCAATCTTTGAATTTAGATTTCAAGATATGTTAGATCCCCCCATACGTGCAAATCCAATTCAGTTAATTTAATTAATTAATTAAACTCTTTAATTAATAATCAAATTAATATAAGTCTTCCAAGTACAACCTTTATGTATGTGACTTACTAGGTTCAAGTCTAAATGGCAATAGGAAATAATATTAACACTTAATATCATGGAAACACATTTCCATACTAAATGTAAAAATCCCAATTAATCACATTTAGCTCCCATAAGTCATGAGTGACCCCTAACATTGATATCACGACTACCCAATTAGAAATGAATGATTTATGTAGATCCACAAGAACCACAAAATACAATTACCGTGCACTAAATGTCCCTTTATTACAAGATTCCGATTTTGGCTAGAGTCACGGTTTAGTCAAACTCCAATTGCCTCAATCATATGACCTCATCTTAAGTTCAATTCTTAATAAAATAAAACTTCTACTAGAAACTCTTTCTAGCACCGAAACTCTTTTCGGGTAAGTCAAGTTTGACCTGGTCAGATACTTATTCATCAAGAATAACTTAGATAGCATAGGATCTTATCCCGGTTCACTCCAGGTAATGAATTCCATCTTGGCCGATCACTCATCCCTATATATAACCAACTAGAGCCACCACACACCATATACCCATGCGTGGCTAGCACAAGTATGTAAGCGGTAACAAACTCTAACCAACCATATGTGGATGACTGTGTCAGCTCAGGTCAAAGAACCATATATACCATTATATCCAAGATTGTGATTGTTGACTAAAGTGAATATCCATGCACTCACAAATCTTACGTCACAAGTTCTATCCACCCATCACATGAGTATCCACATGTCTATTCTGATATCTCATATCAAGTAGCATGAGACTTACTACCTTCCACTATCGATATCACATACCGATGAAGGAAAATACACAGAGGTGATAGTCTAGGGATTAATAGTACCTATATATTAATCTAATGACTATGAACATTTATAGCATATGTACCAAATGAGTTTGTCACTCATATTATCAACTCTTGAGAATAAACTCATTAAACATAATATTAAGGGTAAATACTCAAATAAACAAATACTTTAATTTCAATGAATATTTTATTACCAAAGGGATATATATACAATGTCTACATACAATAATGGCCCTAGGGCACATCTATACTAGCACCTTATGCATGTGAATTGAGTGTGAGACACTCAACACATAAACTATTATCATATTAGCTTTATTGATATAGTTAGTGGAGTTTGTAGAGAAAGCTAAGTCATAACTTCATTTGCATAAGTTAGAGAGCATTTTTGATATCAAGCAAAAGAGAGAAAAGGATTGAGAGAGTCTTCTTCCTTCTTCTTCTTCTTCAAGTGTAGAGAAATCAAAAATACACAAATGTTGTGTGCTTTCTAAAAGGTCCACCATTCATTGAAGGCTTTTTCCTATACATCCTTACTTGGTGAAGCTCTTGCAAGCACCTTAGGTCTACTAGAGGGGCATGTGGCTTGAGCATCTCCATCCCTGGGAGTCTTCCTTGCCAACCCGTGTGTATCAAGCTAGAGGCTTCACATTTGGGGAGCTTGAAGCTTAGAGATCAACACTAACCAAAGATTGCCAAGTGTGCTACTAACTAGGGAGTTATGTAAGTGTTACTAAATCCCTTAGTTGCTAGGTCTTGTTTTTGGAAGCATGACTTGGTTAATTTGTTGATGGCATGTTGTTCTTAATGCATGTTTAGCTATGTAAGAGTGCATGTGATAAGATCTATAGGCTTCGAAGTGTATTATGTTTGATGCAAATGTTGTATGCAATGAAAAATTTTAAATTCCGCATTTTCATTATTCCTCTATCACACTTTCCTTCAATTTGCATCCGCCATTCGAAGTTATATATTGCATGCCATGGTTGGATTCCAGTAGATATTATGGAGGTTGACTAGTTGACTCGATGCTTCTTACTTTTTCTAACCCTATTCTGTAATATTAAGAGCATTATTGATCAATGTATTTTACTGGCTCTAAGGGATCTTAATGCCATTGGGACCAATAGCTAGGGAGGTGCTGCACTCGCACACTTATATGGTCGCATGGATAAGGTGTTCAGAGGTGGTGCCCATCTGAGTGGTTTTCAGAGAGCTTTAAAGGTATGTGATTTTATTTGGTTTATTTGGTTAACTCCTTGAGGATTATTCCCTTGGTTTGGCTTATTGGCTTTTATATTTATTTTGGCATATAAGAGCATATGAGTATTGTGTATTCCCTACCCCCCGATAGATCATGATAAGGATGATGCTCTTGATATTCCTCGTAACGTCTGGTACTTGAAAAGACTTAGGGAGGCATAAGAATTACCTCAACAACTTGACATTTCATCAAGTAATTATCTACCATAAAGAAAAATGAAAACAAATTAGTAAATTATATATTTATATTAACATTGTTACTTTTTTTGTTACAGCTGCTATTTGAGCCATTCGGGGTGAGCTTCGAGGACTACAACCTTGTTGATTCCCTGAGGATAAGGTGACTATTATTTGAGGGTTCATTCTACTAGAGGTAGTATCTTGGTGAGCACGTCTGGCAGTGGCGATTTAGGACCTCTTACTAGTCATATTCCAAACTTACCACCTCCTTTTATGGCTGCTACATAGGGTACATCTGCTAGAGATCTTGAGCATTTCTAGATTAGCATCCCTTATGATATGTTCTTAGTGCCTTTTGAGGAGGAAGATTATGTCTGCTTTGTTCGATCTCAGATTTTTAAGGATGTTCTTGATAATCTATACCTTAGCACATCCACAGCTGGTTCATCTGCTCTTGTTGTTGCTACCACTACCACCTACCTTTGAGGTAACATTTTCTCTCATTCTTTTTATTTTATTTCCTTTATTGATTTTTTGGCTCTAACTTTTATTTATTGTTAACAAGCTCACAAGAGAAGTAGGGGTGAGTCTAGTGCTGGCTTTGAGTACACTTTGCATCACCACAGTAACGATGTAATGCCTAGAGACTTAGTTAGGGAGGTGAACTTGGAGTTCCCTATTCTTGACTGTGAGCATGATACAAAGATCTTTGAGGAGCTAGTCGTCTATAAGAATCAGCCTATACAATATAGGAAGCTGCACTACTCATATAAGAAAATTTGAAAATTCATATTGAAATTTATTGTTAGTGCATTCAAAATAATAATAAGAATAAATAATAATACTAATCATATAATGACAAAAAATAATGTAGGTTAAGAATTCTATTATAGATCATTTGATGTGGGGTCTTTACAGTGCAAAGAAACTCATATCTAGGATCAATAAGACGACTTTGGTAAGTACTGCGCCTAAATGTATGCATGAAAAAAATTCCCAGTTGTGACTCTTTTGCAGGATGTTATGGCCAAGTTGCGTAAAGCGAATGACCATGAAACGGAGTACGAGAGGAAAATTTATGAGCTTAAGAGAAAACTTAGCAGGAGTCGCAATGCCCATTAGCTTGCTTCACCATCTTTACTCCCCTTCCTTTTATCATACCTTTAGATGACTGTATTATATATACTTTTACAACTTTAGCATTGTGTGCTTATATTCTACTTATAGATTTGTGACTTTGCTTGATATCTTGCTTGCATTAGCTATGAGGACTTTATATTGTACAATGTAAAACATGTAATGTTATTTAAAGTAATATGCTTAAGTTTGCCTATTATGCAATTTAAGAAAAATGACTTCTTTTTTAAAGATTTAATAATAAAACTATGAACATAATTTAGAAATTTTGGAAAAAAAAGGTAATTTATAAGAAATAAAAAAGGGTATTTTGTAAGGAAAGAGGTATGGGCATGAACAAAAGAATAAAAATTTAGATATACAAGAATTTGAAGAATATCTAATTTAGGCCAAAATTTTTAATTTTGTCAATTTGGTCATCCATAAAGATATGGATATGGATATAGATAGGACTCAAAATATCATCAACTCATCACATAATCTTCACTAGGTACACACTTGTATACATCTTAGTATCATAGTCCCCATAAAAGGCAACATTTGTCCACAACTAAGTATTAGAATCTATAATATATCAACATATGTACATATACTTATCTCATGGCCCCCACATTAGTACACATATTCACCAACTTTTGACCACTGATCAATGTATTTATTTCTTCTAATTTTCTATATATAACAATTCTTTACAATTGCTCCCTTGCTTTCTCTACATTTTATTCACAAAAAATGAGCATAAAAAATACCAAAACCTCGTTCAAAATTTTGTCAATTCCTTAAACTATAATGATTAAATGCTCCTTAGGAGATACAATCTTCATAACCTCAAGCATTTTATGAACATTAGGCTTGACTGTAGCTTCCACCATGATGCTCTTTCCTTTTAGGATCCAAATCTTCATGTATTTTGCTTCAAAGAAATAGAGATATATCCTCTTTTTAAAGAATTCTCAGCCATTCTTAGTATAAAGATTAAACAAACATGATGATTTGGTTATTCCATATATTAATATGGTGGTTTATCATACCATAAAAGATGTCATTGGCATGAGCAAGAAAGATCTAAATGGTTGTCTTACTTCTTACAACTATATCTCATCTACTAACTGATGAGTGTGAAAAACACATGTTTTAAGCAACTACATCTCATCTACTAACTGATGAGTGTGAAAAACACATGTTTTAAGCACTCTATTTTATTGCATCTTAGACTTAGTTATTGCATTAGTTAGTTAGTTTTTAGTTAATTTAGTTACTTTTATTATTTTGTCTTAATTATTAGGATTTGTTTGTTTTTAGATAATTTCTTTTGTGTTTTT
>CATIWO010125140.1:0-20598 GCA_949673435.1 Macaranga tanarius | reverse complement strand
TGTATATGTGTTAAGGTGTGTCGAATATAGAGTGTAAAATCGTAGAGACACCATGAATGCCTTTTGTTCTGCACGTGTGCCAAGTAGAGAGCTTGATTTGGGTGTAATTGGGGCTAAGGGTTGAGTGTTTATCTCCATTCTATTTTTCTTGTATCTTTGGTTTGATTAGTGAATTTGTTCCTCCTTCGCCTGTGGAGTAGGCTTACGCCGAACCACGTTAAATTCCTGTGTGTTTTGTATTTTCTCTATGTTTGGTGTTGTGTTTGTTTATTATCTCAAATAATTTATGATCCTCTCGCGCTTCCGCAATCACTAATTTCCTAACACAATCTGTTCTTGAAATACTAATCTTCTTCCCAATTCAATGACCATTAAAATCTTCATATCAATTATACTGTTTTACTATTTTAAAATAAAATTCCATTACCAAATTCACTATCACAATATTCCAGCAAGCATTAAAACACATATACCATGTCTTTAATGATGTAAGTATACTATATATACGCAATGCATACTCGTATAAATGATCTGGTAAATTCAAAATTTAAAGGTATCGTAAACAATGTAATAAAATGTACCTATATTTTTATCTAATATGGCAAAAACTTTTAGTTGAGTGGTAGCATATGTTCTTCCTTGATTCTGAGGTTGATTATAGGGTTTAGCTTTATCACAATATCATCTCCCCTTTTTCTTACTATCTCTATCTCTTCCCAGGTTACACCATTTTAAAATAACTTGTTTCTTTTTATACCGCTTTGTTCAATTAGCTGACATCTTTCAATAATTTTTTTTTCAATAGATAGTCTCTGAAAAAATACTCAGCTTACTTCAATAATAATATACACTAAATCTGGGACCCCAACATTTTTCCGAATAGATTCTGCCCCAACTATTACACATTAAAGCTAATATACCGTTCACAATTTATTGGTGCCCTCTCGACTATTAAATCTTCTAAATTCTCTATCACATGTTCTTCCCATTAATTAACTAATCTGCCTTACTTCATGCCTTTAAAAACTGCTTTTTGAAAATCAAAATATTTAGAGATTGGACTACTTTTGATTTAAATTGAAAAAGCAATTCTACTAGTAGTTTTTCTTCTTTTAAGCTTCTAGAGCTTCTTCCTCTTTTATAGCTTCCTCATCGCACCATGCAGTTTCTACTGAATCTTTGTAATTTAGTGGTTTGATTACCATTCTCTCTATGATCTTTTTAAATTTAGTCATTTCTCAAATCTTCTTTGCTTCAATTTATCAGTTGTGACCTCTTCAGGTGCATACTACGATGATCTCGCAAATTGTGCCCTATACTTAACCACAGATGAATCATTTGACCTCAACTCTAAAAATTCAATCTTATATCTGTCCACATATGCCTCTAAAATATATCTCTTTATAAATATTTTTAAAAATTCTATCCAAGTCATAATCATCATTACATTCTCACTTTTCTGTATTATCTTCGACCAGCTTAGGATATCTAACTCAAATAGTGATGTTGCCTAACTAATTCTTTTTGTATCTATACAATCAATTAGATATAAAATTCTTTCTGTATTTTGTAACCATCCTCTGCTATGGCAGGATTGTTAACACCCGTGAAAACCTTGATACCTCACTCTATTATCTACTTATAGTTCTCATCATTAAATCAAATCTCTAATATACAAGAGTATGAAACTTGTGGAGGGTTTGAAAATGAAAACTTACTCAAACTCATGTAATGCATGCATAGGCACTTTCCCATTTACAAAATCAAACGACTCTTCCGGGCCAATAGGAGGTGCTTGGTGTTCTTCCATCCAAAGATAGACAACGCACATCGCTATATGTCATCTCTGACTTATGCATGATATGTCATGAATGCAACATATTTCCATGTCCTGAGAGAATCTAATCCCTGCTCTGATACCACTAAATGTGAGACCTGCAACACGTGGCCTGAAACCTAACTGTACACATGTCTAATTAGTAAGAATTAATTAATTTCTTCCAAGGACATAAATACATGCCATGCACCTTTATACTCAACATACCTCACATATAAACACGCAAGTGAAACAATTGAAGGATGAAGCATAGAAGGAATTTTTTAAAACTTGGCTGTACCAGAGGACTAGCTGTCGCTAGTCACTGGCACTCGCCAGTGGCTGGAGGCAACCAGGCCAATTGGCGCTTGCCAGTCACTGGCGCCCGCCAGTGACTGGTGGCAGCCCTGCTAGCTCTGTCTGAAACCTGCTTAAAACACACCCTAATCGCAATGTACAATCATAACATGCTTTTAAAACAATACCAATATGTATGTCATAACTATTCAAATCAAATAACAAACATAAGGTTGGTAAATACACAACCATATACATTAACCTTACAATTCACACATATATACAACACAACCCTTTTGTTCAAAGCACACACCAAACACATATCATGAACCATACTTCTCATATATTGTGCTTAACATGATCATCCCAATAACAATAAGTGTTGGCATAATATAGCCATTTACATAAACTGCACATTTCCAACTCATATGCACCTACAAGTGCAATCTCTACACAACCCTTAAAAAGTGCCCAAATGCTCATAATACATTACCAAAATGCAAATGGTGCATGATAAATGAGAATGGAAGGTGATTCACCAAGCACACTTCGGGCCTCCGAAAATCACAAGCAAATCAAGCGCCAAGCTCTTACTAACTATCTCTTGAAAAATAGTTGCAAAGGGGTGAGCTTGCGACTCAATAATCAATTACTAATATAACAATATATATATATATATATTGCTTAACAACCAAGATTTCCACACATACCAAATATGTTCACTAGGTATACCAAAATTCACTTATCTTTCTAAACCATTCTTAGCATATATCAACACATACAAGTCACAACTATGTCAAAATATCAATCATGTAAAATAACAAGTGCTCAATATCCACAATTCACACACATACCAACATTTAAATTCATAAAAAACATCTTCCAAATATATACCCAACATATACTAAATATATACCAAACATATACCAAATATATACACCACATATCAATTAGATGAACATTCACATTTCATTTCATGATTCCAAAACTCATCCATTTATATCACACATCATAATTTGGTATCCGGCCAGAACCGCCTCACATATGCATTTCTCACAAGTGGTCACATACTAAGAGTATCCACCCGGATCAGTCCCAGTCTCACATCCTTACATTCTCATATTTCATTTATTGGGTAGCTTTACACCCGGCTCAACTTGCCTATTTCACAATTCATCTTTTTCTCATATGACCACTACTGGAACTATCCGCCCGGCTCAGTTCTAGATTTCACAATCAGTGGAGCTATCCGCTCGGCTCAGCCTCACTATCACACATATCCTCATAATTTCTCATTCTCATCAATCAAGCCACATACACATTTTCAATTCACAATTAATATTCATACCTCACTTTCCACCATTTTCAATCAATTCAAATAAATGTGCATAACTCACATTTCAACAAACAAGCATTTCCTCATATCACATTCCATCACTCCAATCAACACAATTTATCATTTTCAACAAATATATGTACATCATTTCATAGCAATACATTTTTCATATTCACTTCATATCATACTCAAACCACAAATTATAAATTCGCACAATTAATATATTCAATTCACAACACATCACATCTCTTGCTCAATTTATGCATAATATCACATAATTGCCAATTCATTTTAAAGCAATATTATTCTCATATTCAATCACAATTCAATATCTTCTCAATACATAAATATATGTACTTCAAATCACAATACACAATTTGCCTCATTTATTCATAGAACAATAATTATTTTATTCAATAAATCTTCAATTCCTCATATTATTCATATCTTATCACATATTCCAATCAATTCATTTATAGCAATATTATTCTCATTTTTAGAGAATCAATATATATATTCATTATATTAGTAATCACTTACAATAATGCTTTAACCCCCTTCAAAAGCAAAAATCTCCTAGTGAGTAATGTCTCCAACATCCTTATCAATGCCTACACATAATTCATACATCAATTCATATAGCCACATGACAACATGACATTTACACTCAAATACAACTAGATGCACTTCCAAGCTTAAGGTTTAATATTCCCAAATACTTCACACACATGTCCAAAAATTATAAAAATATTACTGAAGTTAGATCTATAAGTCTACTTCAAATCCCAATTAAAATTACTTGATTTGGAGGTGTGTGGAATTAATTATAGATTTTTGAATAAAACCGGATAAAACAAAGGTGATAGATTGAGCATGAAAATATTCAGCTATGCCAGTCAGTCTTAACAGTAGAATTAGCTCTAGTGCAAAACATAAAAGTTGTAGTAGACTCTTTAAAATTTTCAGAGCATTAAATCTTGCTCAAATCATAGGTCTACAACTCAAGATATGAAGAAAACAATGGGACTGATGCACATACAAAATTGAGTTCGAATTTCAACCAATCAACCCTAGCTCAATCAACCAAATTAAAGGTAAGGCTTACCAAATTGATATTTCCAATAGCTAATTGATCTCCTCAAGCTTCTCAAAACCTTGCTAAATATGTACAGAATTATCAATTTTTCCTAAAGCTAAACAAAAATCCTCCCTTCTTCTCTAATGAAAATCTCTACAACAACCAACAAGTACATACACACTCACATAAACTATTTACCAATTAAAATGCTCCATTTGCCCCACCAAAAAGTCTCTTCCTCATAATTATATATTATCACAATATCTAAAGAATAATAATAATAATAATAATAATAATAATAATAATAATCAACAATTATCTCTTAATAAAATAATAATAAATATCCCCCATCTCTACACACCCCCTTACTAAAATTGGATTATTACCCAAAAATCCACAACTTTTTATTTTGATAACTAACTCCAAATTTTCTTAGCAATTATACCACTCTCTACCAACATGCACATAACCACTCTTAGATGCAATCCATATCTCTACTCCATATGTCATGAAAGGTACAATGCATGAACAGTGCTACTAAAAGTACGGGTGTTACAGCTAGTCATCTGCCTTATTGAATATCAAGCCATATACATTACTCATCTTCTCCTCATCACTTAGTTGTAATGTATTAAAGGCTTTCTCTACAATCTTTATCCATTTGTTGGCTTGACCAAGATCCATAACACTGTAAAAATCATACACCCCACACTTCTTAGCATGCTCGATAATATCTCCTAGCTTTCTATACCTCTTATTCTCATTCAACACCATAGTCATGGTGTGTGCTAGCTCCGTAGCATTTATTTACATCACTGGCGGTGTTGGAGGATTGGCAACATTCTCTTACACGGGCAGAGGATGGTCGTTTTGTGCTCTCCTAGGTATATTTCTAAGGTTTGGCACAGAGACCCAAAATCCCAAACTTCCTTACTTGCTACCTACTTGAGCTCTTTATGATTGCATCCAACTTCTATTGGAGTTCTCTATCCAATCAACTATACCAATTCTTCTTCCTAAAGCACCCCGACCTCGGCCTCGGCCTCTATCTCTACCTCTATTCTGATTAGTTAACCTTCCTCTCTTAAGACGTGCTATATATTAAAATATAAAATTAAAATAATTCAATGATCTTCACAATCAAAATATAACTCATTTGCTAATATTCACCAAACCTTAATCACATTGACATTTACAAAATATATATATATCTATCCTATGCTCATCATCATCGCTTGCTACCATAATTAGCAGTAGCAAAAATTTTCATATTACCACACTAACGATTTTCACAATTATTCATCAATAGTGTGTTGACTGGCCACCAAAGATTGTGCTAGCACGCCCCAAAGTAAATGTCACAATAAGGCCTTATTACATTCACAGTTCTCACATAGAGCCAAATTACATTTTCGACAATTTCTCATGAATACCAAACCTTAGGTAAAATATGTATCCGGTCCCAGGCAGTAGTTATACATATACCCTGGGAATGATATTACATCTACAGGGTAAGATATGTAACCGGCCCCGATCATCAGCTGTACTCATCTATCAACCATGCCATGTCTCCGACATGGACTTACTATCTCTTAGTACCATATATGCTTGTGCTCATCGTTATATCATTCTTTAAAAGTTCTTGTGTATTTGTGTGTTATTTTTATTTTCTCATGCCTTTCTCCTTAAATCCGTTTCCCGTAATATTTTTCAAATGTCATTTTTTTATAAATCATCAATGTCATTATTATTTGAACATTATTATTGTAATTTCCAGGATCATTCTCATGTTTGATATTATTGGAGCATTTTATATCTTTCGTCTGTATATCGGAGACTTGAATACTTTCAATATTCACTTTTAAAATTTTGATATCATAGCATTCTCGCTTTAACTTCTCTATTTCTTAAGTTATGAAATCATTTCAAGAAGGGATAAAGTTTGTATATACATATATATATTTATAAACTATATATATACGGATAAATTTGCATAACTTTATAATATCACATTTTCAATCTTATAAAATTCGATTCCATTCACATTTAGTACATGCCATTTACTTTGGTTTATAATTCATTTACTTATTTTGATACTTTTTCAATTTGATTTATCATATAACATAAATTTAGTCTCTATGTCAGAGACTTGAAAGTTTATCGGATGTTATCATGCTTTGTAATTTAATAAACTTAAAATCCTTAACTTTATGATATTTTGATTGGTTAGGGTTTGATATCATTTGTGTTTGTTGTCAATATTTGGTATTAATCCTTCAACTATCCTTTACTTTTCAAAGTAAGGAATGCACACCAACTTTAAGTTCACTTAAATAGCTCAATTTCATGGTTACATATATCTATAACTAAATCTTACATATCTTTGGTAAAAAATGTTCCATTTAATCCATTTTGAGTCAATTTAAGTGACTTAAGTATTTATATGGGTGTTGACATGCTTCTAGTTGAGGTTAGATTGTAAAATTTTATGTTTAAGTCCATTTTATCATAGGCACTGACCACAGAGGTGCCTCCTCAGTGTGCTGAGGTGACGCGTCGCCAGGTCAATCAGGCGTCGCCTGTTTGACTTGCAAAGGCATTCTACACCTGAAATAACCAAATTTCAACACATAATTAATATATTATCAACTAAAACATTTAAGAATTCATTCTAATACATGTTGTACTTGTTTTTACACCTTATTAGCTTCTATTTGATGCATTTTACGTACTTAAACATTCTACTTTTAGAATTCAAAATTCAAGAATCAATCTCATTCAAAACAATATTTCAAATTGAGAAATTGAACTATAAGAAGAGAAATTGATAGAAATTTCACTCACAAAAATTCCTAGCAATAATCCAATTTCAGCTCCTCTCCTCTTTTTCTTCTTCCAACATTTTCTTTCTTCTTCTTCTTCTTCTTTATTTTTTTCCTATAGCAACTCCATTCTTCCAAGTTCCAAACAACTCTTTCTTAATCCTCAAACTTCTCACTTCTTCCTCTTTAGTCCTTCCTAAACTTTCTTTAATTTAATTCAATGTTGCCTTTTTTTTTCAATTTAATCCCTTAATTGAGTTATTTCCCACCAAAATAAATAATAAATATTATTACTTAATCATACCGACTAGTCATGTCGAGGTCACGGATGTTACATTTATATTTTTAATATTTCTTTCTACCAAAAAATTTTTTGTACTGTTTTTAAATTATGACTATAATTAATTATTTAAAAAATACTATTTATTTAGTTGATATTAATTCAAATAAAAATTCATATGATAATATTAGTGATATAATTTAATTTAAATTAAAGCTAAATTATTTTAGGAATTTTTTCAAAAATACCCAGAAAATAAAAAATAATATCAAAAGCCACATTGACCAAAAGTATTTTCAAAAATAGGTTTAAGGATTTTTTTTTTTAAATCTAGACCATATATAAGCTAATTTTTTTTTAGCTAAAAGACAAACATTCCAAAACAAGCACTGATTCCTAAAAAGAAATGGAAAACAACCTCTGAAAATCAGAAAAATCACGATCGATTAGTTCTAAAACAAGAAAAATTCTTCTCCAATTAATTTCAACTTTCTCTTCAATCAATCAAATTCACGATTAGATCAACTCGTATTTTGCTTCTCCAATCGATTTTCGTTATTTTTTTTTTCTGAATTTACGACAAAAAATAACTTTCTTTAACAAATCAAGTTTCTAGATCTGAAAAAGCTAGATTTGCAACAACATTCTTCAACAAATCAGAGAAATCAACATTAAAATAATAACCGAAATAGCATTGAAGATTAAAAGCAACAATCATTCACAAAAATAGGTACTCACCTCAAAAACATATCAGATATGCTTTTCTATTTTTCTATAATCATATTTTATCAATAAGAAACAATAAATCACGATTATTAAAAACATTAAAACTTGATTTACACTATATAAGTGCTTTTTCAATTGTTATAAATAATAAGAATAATATTAGACATCAGTTTCTTAGCAACCTGAAAAACAACAATAAAAAGCAAAAAGAAACAAACAAAGAAGAAGTAAGGAAACAAAAAAAACAAGAAGAAACAAGAAGCAAAATGCAACAAAACCTTAAACATCAGTCAAGAGAGCAACTTAAAGAAATAAGAAGAAACAATAAGCAACAAAAACTTGAAAATTACATAAAAATAAACAAAAAATAAAGAGAAATAAAAAACAAAAAGAAACAGGAAGCAAAAAGAAGCAACAAAACTTAAACATCAGTGAAAAAAGTAACTTAAAGAAACAAGAAAAACTAATAAGCAACAAAAACTAAAACCTGACACAAAAAGAAACAAGAAGCAATACTGCCTAAAATATAAAAATGGCTAACCAGTTTCTTTAATTTTTTAATTCCAGGTATAATGCAGGTCATAACAGTCTTCATTCATCACAATAGGAACTGGAATAAAGTAATGAATTATATTAATTTTTATGTGACAGGAATTACAATACAATAAAACTGCAGTTTTGATGAAATGCTGAAAATAATATCAGAGAGGCTTTAAATTCAAACAAATTTTTAGTAAATGGTCATACATTATAAAGTCAGAGAAAATTATTTACCTTTAACAATAGAAGACAATGTAACTCTCTTCTTCTATTTGCAACTAAAGAAAAAAGAGCCTGATTTGACCAAATTCCGTATATGCATCACTGTTGAGAAGAAGGAATTTCTAGAAACAAGCTTCCACAATAATATGCTGCAATAAAAATTACCAACTCAAATAGATCTGGTATCAATTTCTAAACATAGCTCAACAAACACAGAAGTAAATAATTAAAATTTAAATTATCTAGATTATACAAAAATGATGACAAACATCCTTCTACTGGAAGATGACAGTGAAGAATCATCAACAATCTGCAACAAAACAATAACAGAACTTGAAGAAGGTATAATATACAACAACAAAGAAGAATTCAAAAAAGTATTAAGACTTATTGCTGTCAAGAACTACTTCCAATACATAATTATTAAGATAAACACTCTCAACTTTATTGCTAAATGCTTGGATGAAAAATGCAACTGGGTGATAAGAGCTTCAAAAATGGAAAAATAGATAAATTTATTGTTAAAAAGTTCAACAATATCCACACATGCAGCATGGACATCAGATTAGCAGATCAAAGATAAGCAACAATAACTCTGGTAGCTGACTGTATAAAATTAAAATACCAAAGTGTTAAAACCATATACTCACCAGCAGATATAATAAGAGACATGAAATAAGAATATGACATCAATATAAATTACATAAAAGCATGGAGATCAAGAGAAAAGGCATTTCAAATGCTAAGAGGTAAACCAGATGAATCCTATGTACTTTTACCAAGTTTCCTATACATGATAATGAACAAATCCAGGATCAATTATTGACCTTGATACGAAAGAAGACCTCTCATTCCTCTATGTGTTCATGGCACTTGATGCATCAATAAAAGGCTGGAAATATTATAGACCTATTATAGTGGTTAATGGCACATTTCTGACAGGAACATATGGTGGTACATTGCTTTCAGCAATAATACAAGATGCTGGTGGTAAAATCTTTCCTCTTGCTTTCTCTATTGTTGACTCTGAAAATGATAAATCTTGGGAATGGTTCTTCAGAAAAATTAGACAAGCTTTTGGGTGTAGAGAAGGAATTTCTATAATTTATGACAGACATGAAAGTATAGAAAAAGTAGTACAAGAAATATACCTTGAAGTAGCCCATGGTATTTCTATATACCATCTTTTAAACAACCTGAAAAATTACTTTTAAAAGCACTAAAAAAGCATCAAGGATTCTTTTTTTCAAGCAGCAAAAGCATACACCATTGAAGAGTTCGAGTACCATATGAACAACTTGAAAAAGATTGATGAAAGGATAATCGCATACCCAAAAAATATTGGGTATCATAAATGGGCTAGTCCTTTCTCAATCAACAATAGATACTCAGCAATAACTTCAAATATAGTTGAATCATTGAATGCGGTGATCAAGAAAGCTAAAGACCTACCAATAATAGTATTGTTACAGTACCTGCATGCTTTAGTATGAGAATGGACCTATACAAATAGAAATCTTGCAAGATCAACATTCAGCACGCTTGCTAAAAGACCACAAGATATGATTAATGACAAATACATGAAAAGCCTAAAGCTATAGGTAATATTATTACTTCTTTGCTTAATATTAGATATGTTGTTGTTTTTTGTTGCTGTATCAATTGTTTATCATCCTACAATTACTTTTTATTCGATATTTATTTTTGAAATAGTTGATATTGTATTTAATATTACATTTTATATTATAGCAATAAAAAGAAACAAAAAGAAACAAAAAAATATAAAAAGAAATAAAAAGCAACAAAAAGAAACAAAAAGTAACAAAAAGAAATAAATCACACTACTATGTTTTTATTTATGTTTTTCTCATTATTTTTAATTTCAATGCAGGTTAAACCTTCAACAGAAGAAACCTTCACTGTCTATGACTTGAATACAACATTCATTGTCAAAATGGAAGAAAAAAAATGCACATGCAACAGGTTCCAAATCGATGAGCTACCATGTTCACATGCACTTGCCATATTGAAGCAAATGAATTAAGATCCGTATAAATATTGCTCAAATTTCTACACAAAACAGGCACTATTGGAAACATACAAACAAATAGTACATCTAATTCCAAATTAAGTAACATAAAAAATACTACTTGAAGAGCAACATATACAAGTAGACCCACCGCAGAGCAGAATAAAAGCTGGAAGACCAAAGAAAAGAAGAATCAGAGCACTATAGAAGAATGGAAATAAAATCAAATGTGAAAAGTGTGGACAACTTGGGCACAATAGAAAGACATGCAGAAATGCACCTAAAAAAAACTAAAAAGAAACATTTCTCTTTTTAATAAGTCAAATATTTTTCATTCTTATTGTAAGAATTCACATATTTTATTAATGTGATTGTTGGTACATGATTTTTAATATTTGAGATCATTTTTATGGTTTTTTATTTATTTGTTCATATTAATATCACTAATAGTGAGAATTTAAAAAAAATAAAAAAAAATAAAAAGAAATAAGAAGCAATAAGAAGCAACAAAAAGTAACAAGAAATAACAAAAGCATAGTGTTATTATTTTCATCTTCATAGTATCATTTAATTCATCTTTTATGGTCTGCTCCTTCTATATCTCTAGGCTTATTTTTACCCATACTAAAAAATTTACAAAAATCAGTGAAAAAAGTAACTTAAAGAAACAAGAAGAAATAATAACCAACAAAAACCTCAACCTGACACAAAAAGAAACAAAAAAAAAATAAGAAGCAACAAGAAACAATAAAAGTAGAGTGTTGCTATTTTCACCTTCGTAGTATCATTGAATTCATCTTTTATGGTCTGCTCCTCCTATATCTCTAGGCTTATTTTTACCCATACTAAAAAATTCACAAAAATCAGTGAAAAAAGCAACTTAAAAAAACAAGAAGAAATAATAACCAACAAAAACTCAACCTGACATAAAAAGAAAACAAATAAAAAAAAATAAAAAGCAACAAAAGCTTAACATCAGTGAAAAAAATAACAATAACACTTAAAAAAAATCACAAAAAAAATCTAAAACTTTTATTAATAAAAATAAATGTGCATTATATAAATTCAAACTTAATGTATTAAAAAATAAACAGAATTACAAAAAAACAATATAAAGACACTAAATAAATAACTCCTAAAATATCACTTCTTCAGCTTCGTTTTCCTTCTGATCTTTCCAGTCTGCTCTGAGTCACTCACAATTTCACCATGCAGCTTTCTCATACCGTACCGGTACAGTGATAATATAAGCCTTGACCTATAAACTTCAACATCAAATTATTTGGGAATCTTCATGTCATGAATAAAGAATTCAGCAAATGCACAAATAAAAGCTCCATAATCACTGAAAAATACTAAAAAGATTAAATAATAATAATAAAAAGAAACAAAAAAATAAAAAAATAAAAAAAATCCTTACGGAGTTTCCTGAATAGGCAAATTAAAAACAATTTCAACGCGTAAAGGTGTTTCATGACCAGAACCAATTTACATCTCTTTAAAAAAAATTAGCAGCATCACACT
Source organism: Macaranga tanarius (assembly GCA_949673435.1). NCBI lineage: Eukaryota > Viridiplantae > Streptophyta > Magnoliopsida > Malpighiales > Euphorbiaceae > Macaranga > Macaranga tanarius. The sequence goes on along the minus strand of CATIWO010125140.1, from coordinate 7,928 downwards.
GTAAGCCTTAACAACTTCAGCAGCATAGCCATGAGTATCCTTCAAAGAATTATATACAAAAACATTCCAATCCTTGATGCTCAACCTTATAAGAATCCAATGTAACAGGGAACAAAATATTCTCAACATCAACCCAAAGCTTTAGCAACAACATCACATCTCCTAATATATACTCAGACACAGTATGATCAAAAGAAAATGTAAAATTATTTTTTGTAAACTGAGTATAAGCTCTCTGTAAACTTCCATCAAATAATGCATATGTTGTTGTGAAATTAACAGTACAACTTCCATAACATTTGCTCCATTTTCTAAAATAATAAAATATAACATTAAGGTGCAACAAAAAAAATAATAAGACAAAAAAAATTAATAAAAGACAATAAATAAAAAAAATAAGAAATATACAAAACAACTGATGAGCTCCCCAATATAAAACAAAGTATGAAACTATATTTTTGAAGAAATTATACAAACATTGAAGTTGAATCCAGGTTTCAAAACCTCATGTTTCTCAAAATACTTCAAATTAGATCTAAAAAGAAAAAAATATTAAAAAATAGATACTCTATGAAAAATCAAATATATAAAAAATATAAATAAAATAGTTACTTTTTACGCTTATAAGCTCATTCGTCAATCCATTTGTTAAAAATAGAAAGCTCTTCAAAAGTAGGAGTACCATCAACACAATCATCAAAAGGCCAAGCATTATAATGACACTTGCCAATATCCTTTAAGCTTGCTTCTGAATCAAACTCCCTAATAAATAGAGATTTAACCTGCACACCAGGCTTAGCAACCCTCCTTGCATCCAAACTTTCAGGAGCTATAGCTTCAACAAATCTAGGTTCAACATATGGAACTATAGCTCTCTCTGAATTTTTAAATACATTCACAAGTTCAGGTGTAGATCACTATATAAACAAAACATAATTAAAAATAATATAAAAAATGAGAAAAGAAAAAAAAAAAGAAACAACAAGAAATAAAAAAGAAATAAAAAGAAATAACAAGAAACAAAAAGAAATAAAAAGAAATAAAAAAGAAACATCAAGAAACAACAAAAAAATTACCCTTCTCTGTTCCAAACTCTTCACAATATTATCAATCTTATTTAAAAAGGTATCGGAACAATCAGAAGGGACACCAACTCCTGAAACATCTTTTTTCTTCTTCTCTTCAAAATTTTTCTTCAAATCTTCCTATTTAACATTTCTCTTCGGCTCTTCTTTATTTTCCTTCTCTTCTTCTTTATTTTTCTTCACATCTTCTTTACTTCTCTTCTCTTCCTCTTCATTCCTCCTATTTTCTTCATCAGTTTTATTTCTCTCTTCAACAACATCCAAAAGAACAATAAAATTATCATTTCTATCATCCCCAATATCCTTATCATTTTTATTTTCAAAAACAACTTCGTTATTTTTCTAATACTCTTCATTCTTATAAAATTAAAAAATTTATGTTGAAGAATTTTGTCTAACTTCCCTTCTAAAATAGAAAATTTCTCCTCTATTTTTCCTTCTAAAACAAAAAATTTTCCCTTAACATAAATTCTCAAAGAATAAATTTTTTCATTAAACCTCTTCTCTAAGTCATCAAATTTCTTTTTCAAATTACCATCTCTATCACCAACAGCATAACCAATGCTTGATGACTCTTTCTCACCAACAGATTTCACTTTCTTAGGCTTTCGGGGGATAGGTAATTGGAAATCATCTCCACTATCCACTTTTTCATCATGGACAGTAGATACATTGGCTTTTCCAATCTTTGACTTCTAAAAAAGCCTATTCAAATGTAAAGACTCCTCTTCAGCATTAGTTGGTACGATATTACTCAATTTCAACTATAAAAACAACAAATAATAAAAATAAGCAACAAAAAACAACAAGAACAAACAAAACCTGAAAAAATGAGAAAACAAGTAATTACCTAGGAAGAAGATAAATTCAAAATCTTTGAATTCAGCTTCTTGAAATTCAACACATAAGAATATCCCCAGTTCAATATACGGAGAATTAAGCAGCCATCATGAATAGCAAACATACCGTCACAATAACTGCAGCATTCATAAAACCAAACTTGTAAAGCCAATGGAAAGCCAACAACACGATAAAAATAAATCCAATCCTTTCTTCTCAGCCCCTATCAACCTTCTCCTTAAAGAATCCAAAGTAAAACTAAAAGCATGTTTTCCCCAAATATACTCATTATACAATCCAGAATCAACAACATCAAAAAATTCTTTATTAACAAACTTATCCTTAGGACTAGAAAATAAAAAATTACTAACAAAGTAAAGAACATCCAACTTCAATGCATCCTTATCACAATCAAAATCTGTAGAAAGAAAACGGTCTTCAATATCATTCTTATTCACTTTTGAAGAACCATTAAAAAACCTACCAACTAAATTATTCTTTAAAGATTTCCCAATCTTCTTTCTCTCAAAATCATCAACACATTTCAGCCTCGTTACAACAGCAAATTCACCAATAGAAAACCTTAAACGAAAGCCATAAATGTCAAACCAAATTTTATCAGATTTAGGTTGACACACTTCCCTTAAAAGCAAGCAATGAAGAGCCTGAGGCTGCACTTTAACATCATTTATATCCAAAAAAGAACCAAAATAACTTTTCTTGAATAAATCCAATTGCCTATCAGTCAACTTTTTCTTCAAATGTAAAAATACATTCTCATTCACACAACAAACAACCCTACTCATAAAATGCTCATCTAGCTTAACATAATACCCCCATTCTTGAAACAAATAATGACAATTATATTAACAAAAAGAAACAAAAAGAAACAAAATGAAACACACAGAAACAAAAAGGAACAAGAAGAAACAAAAAGAAACAAGAGAAAATTTACCCTTCTCTGTCTGCAACAATATAAAAAATGACAAAATAAAATTTTAAATATTAGTTTGTTGCATTAATGTAAATTTTAAAATACATAACCAAATAATTAAAAATATATTAAAATTTATAACTAATAATGAAATCTACTATGCCTAAGATTGTAAAAAAAAATTTACATTTTTTAGATAATAACTTGCAAATATTAATGATTTTTATTTTTTACAATTTTTCATTTTTAATATAAAAATTAAAATATATATTTAAAACTCAATATATATTGCACATTAAAAAAATAAATAATTCATAAGATAATTAAACACATATAAAAAGTTAAACTATTGCATTAGCTAATAAAAAAATTATTTAAAAATAAAAATAATTATGTCATTTAAATTATTAAAAAGTCAAATATGAATTGTATTTATATACAAATGGAGAACAAAAATCTCCACCTATATATTTTTTTATTCTCTTTAGATTTTCTCCCTCCTCGAACAACGTTAAAGAAAGAGAGAACAAAGGAATCTAGGCTTCCCATTTCCATTGATAGAGGGGTAATGTTATTTTAGAGTTGATGGATACTTTATTATAATTTTAAAAGTAATTTTAGAGTAAAATATAAATTTTAATTTAGAACATGAGGCAATAAGAGAGCATAGTTTTGAAAGCGCCAAAGAAAAAGAAAAACAGATGTTCTGTCTGTTTCCCTTTATATATATATTTCAGATTTCTCCTCTAAAAATTGTCAATAAGATGATGACTTTCGGCTAATCCGCACATAGTTGTTTAAAGCTGTCGTCATTGATGCCGTGTCTAAAATTCAATTGCTGATTTGAAAATTCAATACCGCCCACTTCTTACGTACTTTGAAAACCTTACAAAGTATACTGTATATCTGAGACATAATCATAATGGCTGAGGGCATAAATTCACTCCCAAATTTTACTTTTTAATTTTTATGATTAATTTTCTATTTTATTTCAAAATTTTTATTTTGAAATTTTTTACCTTTAAATTTATACTTTAATTATATTTTACTCGTACGATATTGAAATGGACAAATATTTAATTTTAAATAATTATAAACATATAAAATATTAAAAATTAGCAACAAAATAATAAAAATAAAACTAAAATTAATATAAAAAACTTATGAATTTTTTTAATTATATTAGTTATTTTAATTAAACATTATTTTAGTCCATTTAAATTTTGTGATGTTCATATCAATATTAGTTTATAAAATAAACTGATTTTATATATTGTAGGAGTTAAATAGGTTTAAAATAAAAGTTTAAAAATAAAAAAAAAACATAATAAAAATAGAGTGATGTGAGAGGTAAATTAATTGTATAAAGTTCAGGATGAAACTTTGCATTTAGCCAAGACATATAATAATGGTTGATAACAGTTATAGTTGGTAATAGTTGTAATATATAGTTGTAATTGTAGTAGTTGTAACACAAAGTCGTCATCGAGGCGATCAAGTTTAAAAAAAAAAAAAAATATTGTGAATAATAATTGAACTTGCTATTTCATCTCTTGCTTATTCAAGTACTATACGTAGGTTTCAAGTTTAAGGTATAAAGTGAGGAAAGAATGAAGTTAAATAAGGATAACCAATGGTATTAAAAATTAATTTTTTGTGCACAAAAGATGCATGGCTATGGGTTGGCTGTAGGGTTTTCATAATCATTAAGTAATTTTATAAATTTAACCGTTTGTATAGTTGTCAATTAACCAATTACCTAAATTTTTTTTCTTTTTTTTTTTTTTCTGGTTTGACTTGATTTTTAACTATAGTAATAATAATAATAACAACAACAATAACACCGCATCCCATTACTGCTGTTGGTATTTTATTTTTAACATTAATATTATATTATATTGCAGACTTTTGTCATAAATTTATAACAAACAATAGCTAAAGAATAAAAAATATATAAAAGTTATTAGTTTATTCACAATATTTATATATAAAAATATATAAAATGTATATGTATATATGTACTTCAACTAATTTCTTGGTTCAGTTAACCATCACTTTCTAACATTTGCAAATTTAAACCTAACCCATAACTTCAGTTAACTACATTTTTCGACTCGGTTTAATTGAATTTTTCGTTCGGCGCGCCTTAAGCCCTTAACTGGCTGTATGTTTTGCTTTGTTTATCTATTTTAAAGTTGCAAAAGGTAAAGCCATCGTTGACAATTCACAACAATGAGCCAAACGGTGCTAATTTTTCAGATCAAGTATACATCATTTCTTATGGCTGTCATTTGACTGTTGAATGGATTGTTAATTTGCATGAAAAAATTATACTGTTTTAAAGATTTACATAACAAAATTTAACTGCTTTAGTCTATAAATACAAATTAAAATACTTGAAATTATCAAAATTTCTAAATACTTTATTTTCATTAATTAGTTACTAAATTCTGACGTCTCTAACTTAAGTTTTAAGCAAAAATTTTCAAAAGTGATCATTTGTAAGTTTCCAGAGATTCTATTGTATTCTGTAGTCTATTTGTCTAAATGTTCAGCAAACTCAGAAACAGCGGAGGCACATATTGCAGTTATAAGTATATATTGATTTTATCTTAGAAAATATAAATTTAAGTGAGGTGAATATAAATAAGAAAGATATATAAATTAATTACTTTAGAATTTGAATTAGAGGCGGTATTCAGTTCGTGAATGTTACTTCGCACGAAACGCAGAATGATTTTAAAAGGGTAATTTGGATTTTTTTCAATTTCAAGCAGTAGTATTAGAGCTGATAATTTGACAAAAATGAATATGTAAATAATAGTTATTCAATTTTTGAAATTAATAAAAAATGCTCATGGTTCAAAGAAAAAAATAAAAAGCGACTCCGTTGCAGACTTTCACAAGGCCACGATATCAAGTTTTGAGATTGACATTAAAAAGATATGTAAATGTTGAATAAATAAATAAATTTTTAATGCAGAAGGGATTAAAAAATAAATTAAGCTCTGAAACATACCTTTTAACTTTGCATAAAATTAATTCATATAACATTTATTGTTTAAAATTAGAAAAGAGGTATTTCAATTGTCTTACTCGTTTATTTTCTTTGGTTTGAAGTAAGTTACACTCAATAAAGAGATATAAATAAAAATAATTTCAAATATTTTAACGAATAAAAATTAATAATTATTTTAAATGATTTATATATATATATATATATATATATGCTGAGATACTAAATTTTCTCTCTATCTATTCAGTATTTTGTTAATTTGGCTGATGTGTAAAATTTTTAAAATTCATAATATGTTAATTAAAAATAAAAATAATTCTATTTTTTTGAAAAAAAATCTTGTTTTTTACTCTAATAAATATGTAAAATTTAAGCAATTTGTATATGATTTAAATTCTGTTTACTGAATAGATGTGGTTTAAGAAAATTAAGTTGTGTATGATTCGAATTTTATTTATTAAATAATATATACATAATATATATATTATACTGAATTAACAGTAGATTTTATTTTATTTTCTCCTTTTTATCATCTCCATTGAAAAAAGAAAAAAGGTGTGAAATTTCAATTTTATGGCTTCTTTTGTCTCTGCTTGAAATAATCAAACCGAGGGAGAAATCAAGAAGCACAAATAAAAATATGTTCTCAGAGTTTTTTTTTTTACATTCATCGTCACAATTTACTTTCTTGGAAGTCTTCTTGATTTTCTTGTAATTCTTTTAATCATGTTCACAATTTTATATTTTAGAATTTCTTTTTTATTTCTTGCATTTTGACAGAAATATTTTTGCTAAAGATGGAAAATAATTTTATTTGAATGTGTTCTATTGCAAGATGAGAATTTTCATTCATTTGCATGGGCTTTATAGGTTTGTTGACAGATTTTTTGTGAACAGTTTATTCATATCTTCATGTATTTTTGTTATTTTCTTGTAATAGTTGTAAATCTGTAATAATTATTTGTTTTCCAGCGAAGTAAGAAAAGCTAAAAACAGACACTTGGGAAAAGCACAAGCATATATGCATTTATCTTTTTTCCATAGTTTTTCATCATTAATTGTTTGTTCCATGTAAATCTTTTCCATACTAATTATTTATCGGAGCAAATATAGTTAACCAATTCAAATATTGTTATTTGGATTGTTGAACTCACCCATGTTGGCCATCTCAAGCTCTTCTTAATGTCATGATTAATTTTTTTTTTTCAATGATTTTGTTTTGTCATGGTAAGCTTAATACTTTTAGTGTTATTTTAGTCTTAATTATGAAAAATTGAGAGACTTAGTACGATTTATAATATAATAAAATTTTTTATTATTCTAAATATCTTAAATAATTTAATATATTAAAAACAATAATATATATTGAAAATTAACTTTATAATTTTCTAAAAAAAATATGAATCTTTCACTATTCACAATATAATTATCACATTTAATTTTTAATTTTGATTATCTAAAATAAAATTTATTATAATTGTCCAACTTTGCATCTCTTAATATCATTCTTTGTTTTTGGTGGAACTTTTTTTTCTATGAAGCTTGCTGGCATTTTTCTTTATTATATTAACATATTGACAATATATATATAATTTTTATAAAATTGTATAGAGTTAGAACTAAATGGGGATAAGTTCTATTTTTTAAAAATTATTTAATTTAGAATGTAAATTATTTTATTTATATTTATATTTAAAATAATGTAAGATATATACACCCATGACTTAATTTGTTTAAGTTTTGGATAGGATGTAAAAGACTCCTATTAGAAGTCTACTTCCTACTCTTTTGTAGAGTATGGGTTTTATGTTTTGTACGTAACATAACCCAGGGATAACCTAACAATAAGGCATAACAAAAAATTCTCTCTGCATAATTTTTCCTCCTTCTTCTTCCACACAAAAATACTTTATGTATTTTTCATTCAATATCATTCCATTGATATTTAGATTGTGAAGACATAGCCTTTGCTCTAGTAGTTAAGGCTCCGATCAACATATATACTAAGGTTTCCGCTGCTGGAGAAAAGGGTCAGTATTCTAAATCTTTTTGT
>CATIWO010125119.1:0-11821 GCA_949673435.1 Macaranga tanarius | reverse complement strand
GATTTTATTTTTTAAATAAAATTTTTATTTTTTATTTAATATTTTATAATTTTTAAGCTTATTCTTTAATTATATAACTAAAAAAATATTTTTATTTATAATTTTAATATTTATATATAATTTTTTCTAATTAATATATTTTATTTAATATTTTTATAATAAATATATATGTGGTTCGGTCGGTTCAGTTATTTTCTGTTTTTCAACTTAAAAACCGAAACCGAACCAAACCAGTCGGTTATCTATTTTCAAAAACCGAACCGAACCAGTCGGTTTTCCTCCCCCTACTTTTAATGCTTTTCATATATATAATGTGTAACCCAAATTAGAATCGACAAATAATAAATATTTATTTTATTATTAAAAAATTATAAATTTAACCAATGATGAATGGTCTCTTGTATATATATATATATAGAATAAATTTATTTTTTTTAATTTAAATACAAAATAAATAATTACTTCACAAATTTTCTTTAATATAAAAAATATATATGATAATTTCTATGGAGATCACATTTAAAAAATCCTACCAAATTTATGATAATAGATGCGTTAATCTATTAATTAAGATAGTCATTCCTTCGTCGGCAATTTTAAAAAGGATACGATTGTGAAACGATGATGCTGTGTGCTTTAGCAATTGGCTCTAAAATTGCCATAAGAATACAAACACATGGTGTGCTAAGGCTATGTGTACTTTTTTACAACAATATTAGTATAAAAAATCTACTTACAATTTATTTCTGTCCACCAAATTAAGCTAAATTACGAACTTTCCCTCTGAAAAATCTGTAACCAGTGCAATTCACTCCAAAATTATTTTTGTATCATTTTATTTAAATTTTTTTACATTTTGGTCAATTAGATCTTAATGAAATAAATTTAAAAATGAATAAAATATAACTTTAATATATATATATATATATATATATAATTTTAAAATTATATTTAAATGAAAATATTTAATTTAAAATTTTAGATATAAAATATTAAATTTTAAATTCATGTAACATAAAATTATATATTATATTAAATCTTTATTAATTAAATTTTTCAGTTTATTAATTTATTTTAAATTCTTATAGATACAAAATTAACATAGTTATTAAATAAAAAATTTAGTTCAAATTTAATATCAATCTCTTTAATAAAAATTAGTACTTATAATATTATTTCTATTAATATTAATATATATTGTTTTTAAAAAATATGGCGTATTTTAAATTATTGAAAAAAGTGTGTTACACTTTCTCTTTTTTTTTTAAAGAAAAGTTTGGAACTAGTTGATAAAAATGTAAAATATTTTGAAAAAAATAATCAAAATTTAATTTTAAAATGAATTGTCCCTTGGTTATAAATTTAAGGGACAAGTGGATATTTTAGCCACATTTAATTCTTCGTTGAGGTTACACCAAAACTATGGGTAGATTTATTTTATTTTATATAACTTAGGAATCTTTTTTTTCTGTTTTTTTTTTTTTGAACAAGAAATCTTTTTTTTTTTCTTTAAACTATATATAATTGGGAATCTAAATAAAAAAAAATCCAAAAGTTGCCCTAGATTTAACTACATTCCAATATGTTTTTTTTTCTTTTTTTATAAATTACATATATTACTTTATTTATTTAATTATTTGCATAGCAGCCCACACGCGATCCACAAATTCTTTTGTCATCTTTTACCTACCTAAGTGCACTGATTTAGATTGCAATCCCCACTTCTTTTTCTTTTTATTTTTCCAAGTGCAATACAACCTAATTATTGCCTTAAAGTACAACTTTATATTATATCACTTTTTTTTTCATGAGATATTATATTAAAAATAATTAACTAAATTATTTTATTAGTAGAAAAGTTATATATTCTATAAAGGAGCCACTAGACTTATTTTTTTAAAACTTTATACATTAAAAGATAAATTGATTAAGACATGTTAGGAGTTAGGATTATTATGTCTCATATTCTTTTATTCTCTACTATTCTATTGGAGATTCCAACAAAAACAAATTAATGACAGAACAAAAGGGGAAGGGGGAGCTACTTCTTGTTTTGGACCCTCTATTATTGTACTATTTCGCTACATACAAATAGAAAAATACCTAACTCATTTAGAACGGATAGTTTACCATCCTTTTACGGGATAAAGACATTTACCATCCTTTTACGGGATGAAGACATTATTGAGGTGAAAGGTTCAATCCTTCACTCATCTTGATTTTTCTTAAAAGATCTTGTATAAGTTCCAAAGCTAAAAAAAAAAAAAAAAGAAAAATTAAAGGCACCCGAAGTAGGGCATTTTTTTCTGTCCTAAAGCAGAAGAAAAGTAAAAATATGCAAGGTCCATCCTTAAGATCTAAATTATAACACCCTAAAATAGTTTCTTTGCCATAAATTAGCCATACAATCAGCCATAAGATTGTGTTATTTCTGCATATGGTGAACATTGACGAGCCAATCATTTTCAAGCATGCTGGCTACCAATTGTTAACACTTGAAGCATGGTGATCTAGCAAAGAAATTAAAGCACATATAGTGTTTAAGAAATGATTTCAACTGCATATGTGCATCTGCCTCCCACTATAATTGCATTCATTGCTCAGTATCCACTTCCAGTAGGACACATTTCTTTCTATGAGTAATTATATACTTCATAAGAATCAATAAAATGGTTTATTAATTTGTTGTTATTAAAATTTTTCATGCAACAAAGATAAATCATTGAAAGAGTGATTAGTGGTCACTCATCTTTGGGAAGCTTTATCTGCACTCCATAAAATTTTGCTACCACTAGTTTGATACCAACCCTTAACTCTCATTTTAACTAATTTTACTCTTATTTTACCTAAGGTTTATGCATTCCTTTTTTGAGTGATTTTTTTCTTTCTTTACTCATCCGAGAATTCTTTTTTTATATTTATTTTTGAGTTTTATTATTTTATTCTGCTTTATTCTATGTATTTTGTAGATAATTCATATTTATTAATTTTTGTTTTATATTATTGACATAATTTATTACCTTTATTTTCTTTTACCTAAAAATAATTTGCTACATATTACAAATTGAATTAACTTAATTTATCTTTTTTACAAGAAAATAAAATAAATTTAATATCACATTAAAATGTACATAATTTGTTTTTAATTTTTATTAATTTTACCAATTTATTAATTATTTATGCATGAAATTTTAAAGGATTTATTTTTTTTGAATTATTAACTTTAATTTTATTCTTTTAGTTTTTTTATAATTTTTCAAATATATATTTATTAATTTAAATAAATATCATAATTTTTAAAAAAATTAAAAATAAATAATCACAAAAAATTAAATTTTCACTGCTATAAATGAATTCATGATTAAAATTTATATATATAATTATATCTGTAAAATTGAGATTATTAAAATTGAGATTTTAATTTAAAATAATCTGAAAGTTTATAAAATTAAATTGTAAATCAAATTATTATAAGTTTCTAAAATTCTACAACCAATTAAATTACCATAAATTAGTATTTAATTAAATAATAATTCATTAATATTTGAATCATGAAAAATTGTAATTTTGTTAATCTTATCTGTGAATCAAATAAAATCTATATCATAATTAAAATAAATTTATAATATTTTATTAAACAAACATTTATTTAAATAATATCAATCTATTTTTGTATTATACTATTATATTTTTAATTTTTTTATCTTTTAATTAGTAATATTTTTTGAAACTTATGAAATAGATGCATTTTAAATTTTTAATATCAAAATATTAATTTTACTTATTTTCTTATGCTCACTTGTAAAAATCTCACTTTATACTATAGTTTCTTTATACTTTAACTTTTTTTTCAACTTTATAGTCTTAAACAAATTAAAAAAAGTTGAAGAAAAATAATATGTAAGCCAATAGTTTTAAACAATAAGCATATTTTTTTAGAACTAATGAACAATACAATTATTTAGTTTTAAATAAGAGAGAGAATGAGAGGTATTAATGTACAATTATCTTCATAAGCATACGAAATACGAAACTTTAAAGTTTGAATGTTAGGTTAGTTAAGAAGAATTTCATCATTATCATGTAATTTATAAAAAAAATATTTTTTTTTTTTTGTGATGCAATTCATCAATCTATTAGTTCATTTCATCTTTTTATTTTTTTAAAAAAAGTTTTCATTAAATTAAATGTCAATGTAATGAGTTTATGAAAGAATAATTTTTCTGTTTTTTGGAACATGAATAATTATTCTATTGTGTAGGCTTTCTTTTTCACATTTTGTTGTATCAAAATACTTGAAAATGATTCTACAATGTCCCATGGATCCAGGCAGGCAGCGATGTCTTTTTTCCTTGACTGGTTTTAGGTAAATGCTTCAGGGCTCTACCAAAGATGGATGTTATTTGAACCTGGCGTGCCTGGACTAGGAAAATTATGTGTGCTGCGCCATCACCCAACCAAAATAAAACCCAAGTGGAACAACATCAACCGATGAGGCCAAGCCAACGAGCCTCAAATTAAAAAAGAATTGAGTATTCCAATCTCCAACTTAAAGTGTTTTAATTTAATTATTGAAGCTGCTCCACTTCCTTCAAAAGGATTTTCTTTTTTAATGAAAAAAACAAAGAGTGAAGCAACTTAATTCTACTAGAAACCAAAAGAATAGGTAGTTCTTTGAGGTCAGCTTGACTATTTAGAAGTGCAAATTTAGAAACATCAAGAAAATGAATCAAAAAACCTGCCTATTAAAACTTTCTTACTGCACAATATCATGCTCATTTACAAGAAGGAACAAAAACAACAAAATCAAGCTTCTCTCCCTTTGTTTCTCTTTTTTTTTCATTTTATGTTTCAAATATTCTCCAATATTATATTTTTGCACTTTTTTTCCCTCACTCTTATCTACACTCTCTATGCAACACTCCGAAAGCTTTCTTCACTATACTAAATAGAGCAGACACCAGCAAAACCATCACAATTTTCTTTGATGCCAACATTCTGAGGTTTACCCTGAGACCGTGCTTTCTCATTAACCCTGCTACTGCAGCACACAATGCAAGAAACCAAGAACTAATAGCACACAGCACCGTCTTGATAGAATCAACAGGTCCGCATACATTTTCCATGTTACTTGACACCTCCATGTATGACCATTTAGGGCCTACTTCGCTGTTCTGTGCTTGATTCAGCCCCAAACTCTCGTTCAGCCTGCCCGACAACCATACCAGCAATTTCGCAAGCCATGCAACCTCATCATCTGAGATTGGGCGTCTCATCCAGTCACCCTTGAATTTGACATTGGCCCATGCCTGGTTACCTGCCCTTCTGGGCTTGAATATTTCATCTCGTGATTGCTCACTCTGTTTTGTTTCTGGAGTAAATGAAAGTCGTTTGACAGTAGAATCACCAAATAAGCAGCTTACTTGTGCCTTCAGTGAATCTATAATCTGAAGGTTGTGTGCAACGTTATCACCATATACAGCTTGTAATTCGGCTTCCGCACGCAATATAAACAACTGCAACAATAAAATCATAGTCATTCACTGAGATCCTAAGAAAATATAAGACTAATAAACCTAATGTAAATACAAGTTAAGAATAACAAGCACTAAGTATAAAAACCTGAAGGAGCTGCTGTCCACCATCCTCCCCGTCACTAAAGAGACTTAAATCTTTGTTCCAGTTCTCATGCAAGAAAGACCCATCAGCATCACTCTCACATAAACCATCCTCCCAATCCTAGCACCACACATATAGAAATAACAAAACTCAATCAAGTGAGTTTGATGCTCAGATCTCTAGTTTATTAGGCATATGGTGCATAACTGCAATAGCAAAGGACCCCTTCAGAAGTCATTAGGCTTTAACCAAACAGAAATCAGACATGGTATGTGAGTATGAGGTTCAGAACTCGGAAAAATTATAATTATCAGTGTCTTTCAGAGTAAACATACAAAGAAACAGAGTCAGAGGTCTACCTGCAACTGTTCACGAATCAAAGCAACATATCTATGTAGGCCTCTAAACATTGATTTGCTTGATCCAGCTTGTTTGGAATGGAAAACAGCATCCACATTCTTTATTAGATCGGTCAACTCTTTCGATGATGTCAGTATTTTCATAACCTGGAACAACAAAGTGCAGAGTGAATAAAATACTAGAAGTGGAATCTAAACAACCTAAATTGAATCTCCCATAAAGACCACATTCAGAAAAATGACAAATGTTGCAACAAAAAGTTAATTAGTATATATGCTAATTTGAATCTATAAGAGCTCAAACTCACAGCTACCTACAAAAGACTTTATATATATATATATATATTTAGTTTCCCAATTAAAAAAATACACAAGTCTCAAACAAACTAAAAATTTGTTATTAAACATTTGGGACATTACTTGCGCTCGGAAAACATTTTTCCAGTGCTAGAGGGGCTATTCGTAGAAGGTAAAGGTATCATCTTAAAAAATAGGGATTATTGCACTGAAATCTTCTTAGCAATCTCTATAGCAACAAAAGCAATGAGAACTCAGCATGCATATCACCCTCTTATCCATTTTCTTGAGAAGGTCCCCCAAGACTCTTCTTAAGGTCCTTACACTAGACTATTTATCAGAATGTAGTCTACCTATCAACATTATGGTAAGTTACACTATGCTATCAACATTCTCATACAATACAAAATCAATGTCCTCTTAAAGTAGTTACCTTCATCAGTTTATTATCCACAATGACACGATCGATAAACATGAATAGTTTACAAGACAGACATTTTTTAATGAAAATTATTCTTCCTCAAGTAAATGACTATTAACTAGATCTGAATTCCATGAATTGAAATGAAAATGAAAATTCATTGAATGAACTACAAATAGTTTAAACTTTAAATTCATGGTTACGTCCACAAGTAAGGAAGATGATAAATTATATTATATGTACAATAATTTTTTTGTCTCAGTTCATGAACAATCAATTAAAACCAGTATAGCATGACAAAGAAAGAGCAAGCATAAGTGATATAAAAACAAGGATATGGATTAGTTCAGCCACAAACCTGCAATACCATCTGTAGTATCACTTCTGGATCGGCATGAAGAAACTTGTGTGCAAACCCAATGAAATGCATAACCAAGGAGCTGTAATACAAGTAATTAGACAATACGTAATCCTGCCACAAAGATGAATACTTATCCTCATTGCTCCTCTTATTTTCCTTCTTCACATCCTTCCCCAAGCCACCAATAATTGCATCAAGCTCTTGAAAATCTTCTAATCGACTCAACCAAGGCTCCAAATAACTAACCCAAACCATAAACACCTGTGAAGCATTCTTTATAGAAGTTCCCACTGGACAGAATAAAAATGTCCTCAAAATAAACCTATAAACCGGTCTCTGAATCCGCGAATTCCACGAGCCAACCACATGTATAGAAGAATCATTCAATAATGCAGCATATTCCCTTGATTTTACATCAAATGAAACCCTATTCAGATTAGCATTCTCTACACAATCACCCCCACCTTCTTTCACCACATTTGTACTCAAATTCAAGTACTTAACCAACAATTTCACCACTTCACCTAAATTAGGTGTAGGTGGAGTCTCACCTAAAACTGGCCTAAGTGGAAATGACAATCCAAACGATTTACAAACACTAACAGGCAAAGCCGAAAATTCATTATCAACCAACCAATAATTCACCAAAGTATCAACCAAAAACTCAGCTTTCAACAAAACTGAACCACACCCATCATCATGGGTCACACACCCATAATGCAAAAGTGAACTACGACAAGGCTGATGCGAATCTAAATCACGAATAGGCACAAAAGCACGCAAGTACGCATACAAAAGCCTCAAATAAAGATTGCATTCAAGCTTCTGCTCATTCCCACGCCTCGAAATTGAAAACCCAGTAATTGATTTAGTCCAATTTTCGATATTTAGCTTCTTAATTCTAGCTCGGGGCGGATTATTATTGCTCAAATTCTCCCAGTAGCCTTTCATTATAGGGTAATAAGCAAACCAAAACATAAAATACTCAAAAACATTCAATTGAACTTGATAATATAAAGAACCCTTAATTGAATCCTCTTTAATTTTACCTCTAAGAAACGCACAGAGATTATTTAGCACATGGCAATCTTTTTCACTCGATAGCATCAATTTAGCCCACTCCGGCAACCGTTCAATCGGGAAAACATATTTAACAAGAGACTTACGATCAACGGCTGAAATTGACTGAAAAACGACGCCGTTCGGAGCTAAAAGGTTGAAAACTTTGGAGGCAAGCTCAACGTCGTTGGATTGGGAAATGATATCAATCCAGCCGTTGGATGATGATGATGATGATGCGGTGAGGTGGGGTCCATTAGAAGAAGAAGAAGAAGCTGAGTCGCCAAAGCCGTAGAGTTTACGGATTAAAGAAGGGAAAGTGATGGAGAAGAAATGGCGAGACTGATCGGGTGTGTGGGAGTGCAGAAAAGAGTCGATGGAAGCGCATGTAGAAGAGATCTGAGGAGGGGTGGACGATGAGAGGATGGATGATGCGAGGTCTTGCGATTTGGAGAGGGAATCGAAGGCGTAGGAGTGAGAGTGCATGGTAGGAGTTACAGTGGGGAGGAGGCGAGGATTTTGATTTTCTAGGGTTTTTGGTTTTGTTGCAGAGAAGAGGAAAAAAGGAGGTTTTGGGAATTTGAAAAAGATTTAAATGAGAAGGGCAAATGGCGGGTTTTTAAGAAGGGTGAGTGCGGTTGCTAACGTGGCGTTTTAATTGTGGAATTTTTTGTTTGCATCTATTTCAAAATAACACTGGTTCGAAAAAAAAAACGCTTTACTTTATTTTTATTAATTAATTACAAATATTAAAAATATGTATTATTAATGTAATATGTAAAAACAAAAGCAAACGTGTGTTTACTTTGACAAAACTACTCAAGTTTTTTTAAAAAAATTTCAAAATGAAAATAGAAATTTGTATTTATTTTGGGTATTTTTATAAAAACATCACTTGAAAAGTGTTTTCAATATTTTTCTAATTTTAAATGAAAAGTGGAAAACAAGTTTTTATTGTTTTCTAAATTTTCCTTATTAAAATTATAAAGTGAAACTCCTTGTTTTCATTTGAAACTGAAAACTTCGTGTTTTCATTTTTAACAAGTAAACATGTTTTATAAATTTTTTATGAAAATGAAAATTTTTTATTTTTTTTAAAAATTAAAAAATAAAAACATAAAATAATTTTCTTGAAGTAAACACACCCCAAGTTACTTGTGAATTACTTGGATTTCATTAAATAAATGAGCCAAATTTAAATCACTTAAAATTCTAATTGTGAAGTTTGTGAATAAATTTAAATAAAAGTTTTATAAGTTATCTTATAATTTTTATATATTAATAATTTAATTTTAAATATATAATATATAAACTTTTATTTATAATTAATGTAAAAAATATTTAAAATATATTAAAATAAAATCACAATTTATATTAAAATATATTATAATTTATTTAATAAATAATATATTTTTAATAGAAATAGTTTTGAGCTCATTTAATTTTATAAATAGCTCGCAAATAATAGAAAATCGACTCCAAATCAACTCATTTATAAATAAATTAAATGTAAATTAGTTAAAATTTGGTTTTTGTACTGAAAATAGATGTAAAAGTGTTCGTTGTATACTGGTTTTTCTTTAAATATATATATATATATATATATATACATTGATACGTACGGCAATTGGGGGAAGGTGCTAGAGATCTGGTGACAAGATTGGGCGGGAATTCCGTGGTGATTTAGAACATGTACTGCTAATTGTTTATTTACGCGATCAAATCAAGTTGAAACCAATTTTGTTTTTATATAAAATAATACAAAAATTACAATCATTAGAATCTCATTACTTCTAAAAATTTATTATTGTAATAATTTGTCTAGAATAATGGTGTAAAATTGTAGATTTAATAAAATATACAGAAATTAGCTTTTGAAATTATATGATTCTTTGAAAGAACTATTAAAAAAATAGACGATTATCATTTAAAATTAGTAAGAAATATATATTATATTGCAATAAATTAATATAATTGTAATTCAATTTTCAAATATTTATAATTTTTATACTACAATTTTTAAAAAAGAAAATGTTTTTTTAGCATCTATATGGAGTGGTTAATTCCCAACATCATAAGGGAAAAATCAGGGGGTGAAGTTCGATCATTGAACTCCACAACATATGTCAACACATTTTACCACTTGAGTAACTTAGTATCCAGATTAAATACTATTTGATTTTTTTTTATATTATTGCTTGATATTTGTTTGTGCCTAAAGTAAAATTTTTGCTAAGCCATGTTAATTATAAAATCTAGCCCTTGAAATATAAGAAAGTTTTTAAAATTTTTTCTTGATGTTACAGAAAAATGCTTGGGAAGAAGATTTTGTGAATTTTCTGAAATTTACGTTATAGAGGATTAATGAGTAGAGGAATTAAAGAGTTTAGGGAAAGAAAAAAAAAAAGCATAAATTCTCTAGAATTTTTTTTGAAGCTGAAGGCTTGGAGAAGAAGAAAGGGCACAGGTTACATAATTTAATAATTAATACAATAACTAAAGGTGTGTGATGATTTGCAAGTTTTAATTGAGAAAATTAATGCATTGCACATATAAAAGCAAATGAGCAGCAAAGAAGAAACACAACCAATCAACATCATCAACGCTAACACACAATCAAACATAACTATCCTTTTAATATTTTCCAATTCTTGTAGTTCTTATATTATAACTTTCTTATTTGGATTCTATTTCATCAAAATTATTAAAAATTTAATGTTATAAATTTCCTGTTTTTAAATACAATCAAATTATCCAAATCTTTTTTTTTTTGTTTATATTCACTATCAATTTTACAAAATTTTTATTAGAAATCAAATAAATTATGGTAAAAAGTATTAAAAAATACACGATTATAAGAGTAAAAGACAAATCATTATCTTTAAGGAAAATATCTTCATTTAGCACGCTCGCATTTATTTAAACCTGATTTGCTAAAAAATAAAGTAACAATATTGTTCTTTTTTTTTTAACAGAGTGGGGAACCTTGATGATGTGTTAATATCTTCAGTATTATTGCTATAAAATAAAATAAAATAAAAGTGGCAGAAGCAGGTTAATGGGTTGGACCGGGCTTAAGGTTTCTTTTATATTGAAAAATATAGATTCATTGCACCAATCTTTAGGCGTCATCTGCTTCCACCTGTTTTGGGCCAAATTTCATCCTTAAAATTGATTGGTAAAATATCACTGTAGACTGTTTTCACCAAAATTTTTGTTTTTTTCATATTTACGGTGAGTTATTTTTTTTTTTTAATTATAATTTCTTCGTGTTCTATAAAAGACTCTCTTTTCTTTTCTTTTTTTTTTTAATTTTTATTTTTACATTTTTCTTATTTCTCTTATTTTTTCTCTACTTTTTTTCCCAGACCAGCACCAACAATTACAAGATTTGCAAATTTTACTTACTACCAGTAAATTGATATGTTCAATAAGAATTTTTACATGTCTCTAGTAAAAGATAGGGGTGTAACCGAGTCAAGCCGACTCGCAAGCTACTCGGGATCGACTCGAAAAAAACTCAAAATTGACTCGATAATAATCGAGTCAAGCTCGAGCTCGAGCTACTCGAGTAGGTTGTCGAGTCGAGCTCGAGCTCCTTAATGTTTGACTCGATAGGCTCGCGAGCTTGATCGAGCTTAACCGAGTTTGTGTATATTTACCATTTTATCCTTTTATTTTAATATAATTACAATAATATCTTAT
>CATIWO010125109.1:0-11576 GCA_949673435.1 Macaranga tanarius | reverse complement strand
AAACTACTTTTGCATCATTAACTGCACATGCTTGAGCTTCTACCCACTTTGACACATAATCCACGCAGACAAGTATGTACTTGTTTCCATCTGAATTAGGAAATGGCCCCATGAAATCTATGCCCCACACATCAAAGATTTCTACCTCCAAAATTCCAACTTGGAGCATTTCATCCTTCTTTGAAATGTTGCCACTACTTTGACATGCATCACAAGTGAATACAAACTTCCTAGCATCCTGAAAGATTGTAGGCCAATAGAATCCAGCTTCAAGAACCTTAGCAGCAGTCCTTTATGGACTAAAATGACCACCATTGATCATCCCATGGCAATATTGCACAATTGAACTAGTCTCTTCTTCTCCTACACATCTTCTTATCATTCTATCACTACATAGCTTCCAAAGGTATGACTCATCCCATAAATAGTATTTGGACTCATAGAGAAGCTTTTTCTGTAGCACCCTCCAGGTACCACATACAAGTATTCCAATAATATAACAACACATGGTACAAATGTTTTTTTTTTATATAATAAGATAATATACATTTTTATACATATTGTACTTTAGTATACATATATAACTTGTTATCAAAATAAATACATTGCTTAAAAACAAAATGCTTGAATGTGATGATAATGATGATCATGAGGATGGAGATGCACATGCCCCATAAAAATATTTTGATCATCATTATAATTATATGATAAAAAATATTTTGATCATCATTTATACCAAACTTTCTATTTTGATAAAATGGTCCAAACTCATCTTATAATTATACCGGTCTCTACCAATATGCACATGCCCCATAAAAATATAACTCATAACTCTACTCCACATATCATGAAAATAACATGCATGAATAGTGCAACTAAAAATATGGGTGTTATAATTCTCCTCCCCTCCTTATAAAAATTTCATCCTTGAAATTTATTACTCACCACTTCCATTTCCATAAAATAGGTACGAATACTTCTGCCTCATCTGATCCTCCACTTCTTATGTTGCTTGTTTTGGAGAATGATGACTCCACTTAACCTTCACTATTGGTATTTCCTTGTTTCTCAATTTCTTCACCTTCCGATCCAAAATTTCCATTGGCTCTTCTACGTAGGTTAGCATCTCGGAAACCTCTATCTTTGGCTCTTGTAGAATGTGACTTAGTTAGATCGGTACCTCCGTAACATTAATACATGAAATACATTGTGAATCGATGATAATTCCACTGGTAATGCCAATCTATATGCTAGTGGTCCGATTCTCTCTATAATCTCGTAAAAATTTCATCCTCAAAATTTGTTACTCACCACTTCCACTTCCATAAAATAGGTACAGATACTTCTTCCTCATCTGATCCTCCACTTCTCATGTTATTTCTTTTAGAGAATAATGACTCCACTTAACCTTCACTATTGGTATTTCCTTGTTTCTCAATTTCTTCACCTTCCGATCTAAAATTTCTAATGGCTTTTCCATGTAGGTTAGCGTCTCGGAAACCTCTATCTTCGGCTCTTGTACAATGTGACTTGGTTAGATCGGTACCTCCGTAACATTGACATATGAAATACATTGTGAATCAATGATAATTCCACTGGTAATGCCAATCTATATGCTAGTGGTCCGATTCTCTCTATAATCTCGTAAGGTCCAATGTATCTCGGACTTAATTTTCCTTTCCTTCCAAATCTTAAAATTTCTCTCTATGGCGACACCTTTAAAAAGACCTTTTCTCCTATTTGATATTCCATTTCTCATTGATATTGGTCTACATAACTTTTCTGTTAATCCTGTGCCGCTTTGAGACTTTATTTGACCACTTGAATTTTATTTACAGTTTCTTGCACCAAATTCGGACCTTCAAGTTGTCTCAAACCCTTGACAGCCCAACACACTGGACTTCGACACTTTCTTCCATATAATGCTTCGTAAGGAGCCATTCCAATGCTGGAACAATAACCGTTATTGTATGCAAACTCTATCAGTGGTAGATAATCATCCTAGTTTCCTTTAAACTCAAGTACACAAGTTCTCATCATATCTTCTAATATCTGAATTGTCCTCTTAGATTGTCTATTTATTTGAGGATGAAAAGCCATGCTGAAATGCAATTTCTTTCCCAAAGCTTGTTGCAAACTTTCCCAAAAAATGCGAAGTAAATCTAGGATCTCTGTTAAACACAATTGACAAAGGAACTCTGTGCAATCTCACAATTTCAGCAACATACAAAAAAGCTAACTTGTCTAATGAATCATTAGTTTGGACCAGTAAAAAGTGAGCCGCTTTTGTCAATCTGTCAACTATTACCCATATGGCATCATATTTTCTAAAAGTTTTAGAAAACCCCATAACAAAATCCATTGTAATCTTCTCCCACTTCCATTCGGGAATCTTCAACGGTTGTAATTTTTTGGCAGGTGCTTAATATTTAGCCTTGACTTACTGACAAGTTAAGCATCTTGCAGTGAACTCTGCTACGTCTTTTCTCATTGTTGGCTGCCAATAGTAAGGCCTCAAGTTCCGATACATTTTGGTGCTACTAGGATGCATTGTATAAGGAGTAGAATGAGCTTCATCTATGATTTGCCTCCTTAATTCTCCATTATCCGGTACACATATACGACCTTCCATCATCCTTAACTGCAAATTGAGAATTAGTTCCAGCTTTTACTTTTTCTTTCATCTTCTTTAATTACAAGTCTTCCATTTGAACACTTTGGATTTAATCTCTCAATGATGGTCTAACTTGTAAAATAGCAAGTAGATTATTTCTCTCAATTTCAAGTGTAGTATTCAATTGCCATAAGGCCACTAAATTGCCCATATTATAACCAATTATCCCAACTAAGCATTCCACTATTTTTTGGCTTAACGCATCCACTACCACATTTGCCTTCTCCTAGTGGTACTCAATGGTACAATAATAATCCTTCAAAAGCTCTATCCATCTTCATTGCCTCAAGTTTAATTTTTTCTGAGTTGGAATGTACTTCAAACTTTTATGGTCGGTAAAGATGGAAAATGTCTCCTCGTAGAGATAATGCCTCCAAGTCTTCAATGCATGCATAATAATAGCCAATTCTGGATCATGTGTCGGATAATTCATCTCATGTGGTCTTAATTGTCGAGATGCATAGGCTATCACCCTTCCAGTTTGCATGAGCACACATCCTAATCCTTGCCTTGAAGCATCGGTATACACCACATAATCACCACTTCTAG
Organism: Macaranga tanarius; assembly: GCA_949673435.1. Taxonomy (NCBI): domain Eukaryota; kingdom Viridiplantae; phylum Streptophyta; class Magnoliopsida; order Malpighiales; family Euphorbiaceae; genus Macaranga; species Macaranga tanarius. Next base: position 8,353 of record CATIWO010125109.1, on the reverse strand, counting down.
TTGGTAAAGCAAGTATAGGAGCCGTAGTGAGGGCTTCCTTCAACCTCTTAAAACTACATTGGTATTTCTCATTCTATTGAAAAAGAGCATTCTTTTTCAATAAAGCAGTCAAAGGTCTTGCAACTATAGAGAAATCTTTCACAAATCTTCTGTAATACCCAGCTAATCTTAAGAAACTTTGAATTTCTATCATAGTTTTAGGCGGTTCCCACTCTTGAACAGCTTTAATCTTCAATGGATCGGGCTTTACTCTTTCTCTAGACACAATATGCCCAAGAAATGCTATTTGTTCCATCCAAAACTCGCATTTGCTGAATTTAGCATACAACTGCTTCTCTCGCAAAATCTGTAAAGCCACTCGAAGGTGCTTTTCATATTCTTCCCGACTTGAAGAGTAAATCAAGATGTTATTAATGAAAATAATAACGAACTAGTCTAAATGCGGCTGGAAGGTTTTATTCATTAGGAACATAAAAGCTACTGGTGTGTTAGTCAACCCAAAAGACATCACAAGAAATTCAAAATGTTTGTATCTTGTTCTAAAGGCATTCTTGGGAATGGAAGATTATGCTACTCACAATTGCCAATAGCTGAATCTCAAATCAATCTTCAAAAACACAGTAGCATCCTTTAACTGATCCTGTAAATCATTAATTCTGGGTAAAGGATATTTATTCTTTACTGTAATTATGTTTAGTTTCCTATAGCCAACTCATAATCTCATGCTCCCATCTTTCTTCTTCATAAATAACACCACTGCTCCCCATGGTGAAATACTTGGCCTTACAAACCCTTTTTCTAGTAATTCCTCTAATTGCTTCTTCAATTCCTTCAACTCCAATGGTGCCATTTGGTATAGTGCAATTGAAATTAGAGCTATTCTTGGTACTGTCTCTATCTCAAAATCCACTTCCCTATATGGCGGCAATCTTGGTAACTCATTTAAAAACACATCTGAAAAGTCTTTAACCACTGGTACATCTATCACTCTTGGGCTAATCTTTAACGTGTGAATGATGTTGTTCAAGTATGCTTTAATCCATCTTTAATCAGTTGAAAGGCTATTGTAGCAGAAATTAAACATGCAAAAATGATTTTTCTCTCTCCTACTAACACTAGCTTTTCGTGCCCTGAAATCTCAATGGTCACTTCCTTGGTATAACAGTTCACCATAGCATAATGCTTGGATAGCCAATTCATGCCCAAAATAACATCAAACTCTTCTAAATTAATCACCACCAAGTCAGAATATAAAGTCCTACCCTATATTTCTATAAGAAAAGCTCTAACTATTATATTAACTATCACCATACCCCGAGTAGGCATAAATACACACATATTATATCCTAATGCTTCAATGGTGCCATGTACTTTTAACGCAAATTCATATAATATGAATGAACATGTGGAACCAGGGTTTACTAAAATAAATACTTTATAACTAAGGATCATACATATACCAGTGACAATATCTAGTGCAACTGGAGTTTCTTGCCTCATGATGGCATACACCCTAGCTTGACTTTATGCTTGTCCAATGGATCCCGTAGGTGTAGAAGTACTAACTTCATTCCCTCTTCCACGTGCTCTTCCTCGACCAATTTGGAGGGTATTTTCACCCATACTACTTTGCCTCGACATCTGAGGTCCCTCAGCATTTCTTCTCACTAGATAATCCCTAATAATATGTCCAGGTCGGCTACAATAATAGTAAACAATCACTCCAGACCCTCAGTATTCTCTAGAATGAAATCTGCCGTATTTGTTGCATATGGAGGCAGGTACATTGCTCATCGGTCTACTTCTTCCTCCCTCTCTTCTATTACCTGCTCTTCTAAATACTCTACCGGAACTACTCCCAGTTAATTGAGTAGGTCGACTAGACCCTCGACCTCAAAAAATGCTTTGTTAAAAGCCAAAACCTCTGAAGGATGATCCTCCACCGGTTTAAAATAAAGAGGAAGGAGTGAACACACCGGTAGTCTTTTTCTTTTTAAATTTTAACGTGTGTAATCCGTAAGTGCACAGAATCATATAAGGTAGTAAATAAAGATATCATCCCACAGAGATTGTAGATTGATTATTGCAATACTAACTATGTTTATTTATTTAGATAATGAAATAGAGTTGAGATTCTTTAGAAATTTAACTAAATGAACAAAGGCAAAATTCAAATTCAAATAAATATTAAAAGCGAGGGTTCTTATTCTCAATTGGACCATTTCAAAGGATTGATTAACCAATTAGGTCTACACTAGTTCTAATTCATTTTGAAGGGATCTTAAAAAATATAGATTTTCCTCTCAGATAAGCCTATAATTAATTAGAGATCAATCAACACTAAGTTCACTGGCTCTCACCAACCTAATACTTTTTAATTCCAATTTTAAACACAACCTTTAATCAATATTGATTCATTTAATTGTCTCTCAACTAACTAAGTAACCAATAGGTCATTGCCTATTCCTATAAAACCTATCTCTCGATTAAGCCTGTAGTGTCAATTCAATTCTAAGGTGATCAGTCCTAAAATGACATTAAGTACAACAATAACCAATGAATTAAATCTAGCAACCTAACAATAATAACAATAAGCACATGGTCAATTTAGAATAAGAACCCTAAAAAGGATTTAACTACTCATGTTAAGACTAAAAAAAATAAAGAAGAAATGAAAATCAATCTGAACATTATAACTATTAAATAAAAGTGAGATACAAGAGAAACCCCTTTCAAACGATATCAGGAAGCCTTGCTCTTCTAACTTCAAGCCAAGTATCACCTCTACTAAGCAAAACAAATGAAAAATGTATTATGAAGAATAAAGAGAATAGAAAACTAAACCAAAACTAAAACTAAAGAGAAAAACTCTCTAAAAGAAAAACAAAAGGTTCCATTTAAAGGACTAAGTTTTCTAGTGAAAAAGGTTATTTAAACACTTCCAAACTCTATCTAAACATAGGCTTAAAAGATGAGCTTCTATTTATCCAAACTCCAGCTGAAAATCCACTTTTGATTACCTGCCACATCATTATGCATGGGTACGCAACATTTGGAATCAAAATAATTCTGAAATCATGAATTCAGGCATGGCCGTGCGCATGGGCGTGCACTGGAATATGGGCAAGTGCATGGCCATGTGCTCTGTTGTCTCTTTCTCCATTCAAACATGGGCAAGCACATGGGTGTGTACATGGCCATATGCACTGGTGCGAAACTGACTTCCAACTTTAAGCTTAAATCTTATCCTTATCTCCAAGCCCTATCTCCATCTCTTCTCAAATGCATCCTATAATTACAAACTAAACAAAAATTACCTATTTAACACAAAATTATTTAAATTAAAATAAAATAATAAAACTGACTAAATTAACTAAACACTAACTAAACAATGCAATTCTAAACTAAATATGCAATAAAATAAAGTGTTAAACACATGCATATTTCACACTCATCAAAATTCCCCCACACTTGAGCCTTTGCTTGTCCTCAAGCAATAACAAGAGAACAACCTATTTATACAAAGAACTAACATTATGAGTAGTTTTCAACTTAAGGAACCATCCTAATCTCCCCTTAATACAAAGTTAAAAAACTGAAAATCAAAGCAATAACTCATAACCAAGAGCATAACAATTACCAAGTACAAAGCAAACTCTCTCATCGAATTCATGAAAAAGCATAATTAATAACCAAAAAAAATGAAAGTAGGCATGGAACACTAGCATTCAAGTAGTTCTTTTATTAATAATACCAAAAAGGCACACAATTTATTCCTTAGAATCTCCCTATTGTAGTATCCCCTACCTTTCCATATTACTCAATGTGGATACCTCAACAAGGTTCTTTGGATACTCATACCCTTTGTAGAGCATTGGAGTATATGTACGAGTTCATTTTACGCTCCATCTCACTTAAGGAACTTATTTATTTACTTATTTATTCTTTATTAAGTTCCCATATACATATGAACTACATGCAATATTTAAATCTCTACAAACACCCTTCTCACTATCAAGCACACTATTTTAATCACTCAATGAAGGAGTAAGTATTAAGTTCATTAAAATTTAAAAATTCTTAATCATAAGTTATTCCTCGAATTGAATAATCCAAACTAAGCATTAAAAGAAGATTAACATACTTACTCAAGGAAAACACACTAATGACATTAACTCTTAGCACAAATAGGCTCAAAAACTCAAGTGAAAGGTCTTTTATTCATGCAACAACACACAAAGATGCAACATAAAATAAAAATAAAAACAGAAAAATAAAGGGGAAATAAAACTCCCCTAGTCAGATGCATTCGAGGATGAAGTTTCTGGAACTATGATCTCAACAGATGGCTCTGTTGATGCCTTAGTTCCTTTGCTTTGAGAGATTAATTGCTTCAGCTCTTTCACTTCAGCTATTAGATTTTCCATCCTTGCGTCTCTTAGGGTCTCATAAACTTCAAACTTAGTGATTACCTCCATCATCATGGTACCAAGCCTTTGATAAGTTCTGTTCGCCATATCCTCTATCTTTTTTTCGACTCTCTCCATACTATCTTCAAATCTCTTCCTTTTTGCTGCTCTATTCTTTTTCTTTGCTTTGGCTTTACCATCCTTTTTATTCACCCTTGCTGCATTACCATGAGGCACTTGAGGTTTGACATCTTCTTCTTCCTCTTCACTGACATCATCAAAGTTTTCCACCACCTTTGGTAGAGGGACATCTCCATGTCTCAAAGCGGTTTGATATAGTTGGTAGCATCTTCTATTGTCCGCCTCTTCTAGCCTTCCAAAGTCTATGATTACTTCAGCTTTGATCAGAAAGTCCTCATTAAAGATTTGACGTTCCAATGGTGCAAGAATGGTAAGCTTCCTTGGTACAAAGTGTATGGCCAAGCCCGTGATAATATGGCCTATAGACATCAGTGCTTTTTGTCCCTGCACAACTGCTACGTAGAATGAAACACAAGATATGCACTATTCACCTTACGATTAGTATCCATGCACTACATCAAGAATAGTTCATCAGGCATAACCTTTGTACTCTCATTCCTACCACAGATGGTATGTGCTATGAATTTATGCATCAACAAATATGAGTGACTATTAATTAGACCACTAACCATAGTGTCTCCATGACTTATTCTATCTCTCTTAGTAATTTCATCCCAAAATCCAATCATATTAAATTTGGGAGGAGGGTAACAAATATCCTCTTTAGAGAAACCAAAAATTTCAGTCATGAGATCATAATCGAACTCATATTCTTTTCTAAATATTCTACACGAAAAAATTCATTGTTCTTCATCTTTCATTTTCAAAGTGGTGTAGAATTCAACAGTCAATTCATAAAACACATCATATTTCACTATTTTCAACTTAAACTAGCCTAGCTTTTTGCACAACACATTCACAAAATCATACATTCCAATATCCTTCATGAGTTAATCATCAAAGTATTCAGGCATGCACATGTTTCTTTTACTAAGAGAACAAAATCTCTTACCTTCTTCGTCTGAAAAAATAGGGAAGAAAGCATCATACTCATCTTTGAGATCCGTTGGCTTAGGTCTTATCTCCATTGGTATCCTTCCTTTTGTATTAGACCTTTGGCTATTGCTGGACATGCTAATTGAACCCATTAAACAGCAAGAGAATAATTGCAGAGAATTTAATTGAGAGAAAAATATAGAGAATGTAGAAGTTCTGCAAATTAAAAAAACCCTATGTCTATAAATAAACGAATGAAATTAGATATTTACAAGGATTACATAACTTATCTCCTAATCCTATCTGAAAAGATGAATTTTATTGAAAAATAAACACTCACTATCCTAATAGAGAAAGGACAAGTAAATTAGACTCCTAAAAACTAAAAACAATTAAAATAACATAAAATAAAAATAAATGAAAAATAATAAAATTAAATTTGAAAAATTTTATTTTTTCTCCCCCCACACTTAAATTTTGCAATGTCTGCATTGTAAAAAAAAATTGAAAAAATTTTCGGGTGTGTGCATATACAGGTCGCACGCCCATACGCATGGGCGTGCCGGCCTCGTGCTTGGCACAGCCAGCGCTCGCACGCCCATGCACATGGGCATGCCTGCGCTGGCACAAAACAGGGCAGTTTGACATGCCCATGTGCATGGGCGTGTTAAACACCTCTAAAACACCAAAAATTGCAAAATTAAAGTAAGAAATCATAGGAAATGGAACAAGAACACATTTAACATTATAAAATTAACCACATTACATAATTACACTTAAAACCAAATAACAAAAACATACATCAAACTCAAACAAAACAAAGTACAAAATAAAAATAAAAACATAACATAACATTGGACTACTCTTCCTCAAGGCCTCAATTACCATATCCCGGATCTTATGCAAGATAAGGAGGTGGAAAGGAGTTTTGCGCATGGAAAAAGGCCATCAAACTATGATTCATCATATTCATCTCATGACACATGCCTTGTGCCAATGAAGTGAGTTCACCAACATTTGCATCAATTACTCCGACTTGTAATTCCAAATCATCCATTCTCATCATGACATCCTGGATGTCTTCGCTTTCCTCTTCTTCTTCCATTGCTTGTGGAGGTGGAGGATGAACAAGATTGAAGAAGTTAGGTCCCTCCCTTGTAACCATTCCCATTGCTTCTATCATTGGAAGATCAATCAATAAAGGTCCCTTGAGCTTTTGAAAGGGAAAGTTGTCAACATCAAACCCCATATAGCAAGCAATGTTTGTTATCAACCCACCAACCTTTATGGCACCGGATGACTTATTGGCAACATCCTTCAATTTAAGAGCTAATGCATGACAAATATCCAATTGAATGTTATTACACATGCAATACAAAATAGAGAGCTCGGTTATGGTCACTACCGAATCACCATCTTTCTTTGGAAATAAAGAATGTGCCATCAACCTATGAAGGTACTTGAGAGCCGGAGATTGAATTTGGGATTCTTTAGCCGCTCTTGCTTCATAAGCAACATCCCTTTGGCCGGTTATCTCCTTCCAAAATTTATCCCTATCGAATTGAACTATGGTATTTTAATTGGGTGAGAAATTATATGCATCGTTAAATTCAAACATACCCATTGTATGTTCCCTATTTCCCAACCAAAATGACATCAATAAGGAGTTTTCATCAAAGTGAAAGGAAGACAATAATTCATAAGTGAGTTGAACATAGGTGGGGTATTGTACTGAAACACAACCTTCCCACCCCATTCTAGCAATGTACATGTTTACTTCTTCGAACAAACCCACTTCTCTCAAAGCATGAGCACTTATATACCTATTAGGAATAAATTTCCTAGAAAGCAATTCTTCATATTTCTTACGTTGCCCCTCATGCCCGAATTCAATTTTAGGAGGGAAGGGTCTTACCATTAAGTCTTCATTAGCTCTACCTGGATTGGAAGAGCTTCCTCCTCTTGTCCTCTTGGACCTTAGCTTTACTTTCTTGGTGGCATATGTCTTCCTCCTTGGCTCTCTCTCCATTGATGAAGATGAAATTTAAGAACTTTGCTTGAGAGAAATTTGGTTAAAGAGAGAATTTGCTAGAGAGAAAGAATTTATGTAGAGAATGAGAGAATTAAAATGTGTGGGAAGAGAAGAGGGGATGGTGTTATTTATATAGAGGAAAGTGAGAATTAAAAATGAATAAACATGGAGAATTGAAAAATAGGGAAGAGAAAAAGTAGTCAAAGATGGAGTATTCAATGTATAGGAAATGGTAAGTGTTCGAAATTTGAGGAACCCTAGAATTTAGGAAGTGGGAAATATTGGGAAGATGAAAAGTGTATGGGAACTTGCAAGATTTTGAAGTTGGGTACATTTTTTTATGCAATTTCTGTCTTCTAGTGAACAAGAACCCGACAGGTCACACGCCCATGCACATGGACGTGTGCCTGTGTTAGCCATTTTGGGCATTGGCAGGCACAGCCATGCGCTTGGGTGTGCCTGCCTGTGTCTCAGGCACACGGCCATGTGCACGGTCATGCCTGGTTTATCCATTTTTGCCCTGTTTTGGCATGCCTATATGCATGGGCGTGCTAAAACTCAAAATTTCTATTTTCAACTTGCAATTTAGGGTATATGACTACGCTACAAAGTGTGCAACCTCTTTATTAGTTCAAAATAAGAAAGACTCTAGGATTAAACACACATTATGTAATTACAAGCACTAGACTCCCACATAAAGATATACTTACAAACATCTTTAAGCGCTCCTCTACATCTTCAAATCTTTGAGTTGCTAAAGCTTTCACTCTCCACTTCCTACAAAATAATTATACAAAAACTCAAGACTTAAAACACACAATGAGAATAAAGAAAA
>CATIWO010125102.1:0-23454 GCA_949673435.1 Macaranga tanarius | reverse complement strand
GTTAACAATTATCTCCATCAATCTCTACACACCATTAACAACCTTGGATTATTACACAATAACTCCACAACTTTCTAATATCACAACTAACTCCAAACTTACCTTTCAAATACACCCCTCTCTACTCACACACACATATCTACACTTAAATATAAACATAACTTTACTCCCCATGACATGAAAATGATATGCATGAACAGTGCATATGAAAATACAGGTGTTACTATAACAGCCCCAGCCAACCCGCCTGTGATATTGTCCGCTTTGGCCACAAGACACCCAGCAAGGGCCCTCACGGGTTTAAAACGCATCACAGTATATAAGGAAGGCTTCGTTCTCCCTCCCAACCGATGTGGGATGGCTGGGGCTGTTATAGTTGGTATCAAAGCCTAGGGCCCGGATCGGTGTGCCAGCGGGGACGCTGGGGCCCCTTGGGGGAGTGATGGCCGTGTGCTATCCCACATCGGTTGGGAGGGAAAATGAAGCCTTCCTTATATACTGTGACGCATTTTAAACCCGTGAGGGCCCTTGCTGGGTATCTTGTGGCCAAAGTAGATAATATCACAAGCGGGTTGGCTGGGGCTGTTATAGTTGGTATCAGAGCCTAGGGCCTGAATTGGTGTGCCAGCGGGGACACTGGGGCCCCTTAGGGGAGTAATGGCCGTGTGCTATCCCATATCTGTTGGGAGGGAGAACGAAGCCTTCCTTATATGGGGTGATGGCCGTGTGCTATCCCACATCGGTTGGGAGGGAGAACGAAGCCTTCCATATATGGGGGTGGATACCCCACTGTGATGCGTTTTAAACCCGTGAGGGCTCTTGCTGGGTGTCTTGTGGCCAAAGCGGACAATATCATAGGCGGGTTGGCTGGGGCTGTTATAGTTACAGTATGTCTTAATTATAAGCTAAATTTTGTATATTTTGTATATATTTTTAGTATTCTTTTTGTATATGTTTGGTATATTTTTTGTATATGATATGAGAGAATGGTTGGGATTGATTTTCGTAAAAGCATATATTTGGATGTGCATAATTCTTTATATCTAAAATAAATGTGGAAGCTAAATGTTAAATTAGCTTTTATATATATATATATATATATATATATAATAACTGGTAAATGTAAGTATAGAAATGAATTACTTAACTTCGATTTGTAAGTTGATGTTGTACCTAAAGTACTTGGATTTGTGCTTGATATATTTTGATATATTTCTAGCCTATAAACTTTGGAAGTAGTGAATTTTTAGGTTAATCTTGGTTATCCTTGATGTATGAGCATTATACTCTAAGTCTATGCTTGATAGAAGCTTAGAATGGAGGGATTTTAGCCCCTCACGATTTTGAGCAACCTAGTCATGATCATGAGGGCAGCTTGTGAGAGATGCAGGGAGTCTTGAACAGTAACTTAGCTCTTCCCTAGGATCATAAGGAGCTGCTCACGATTGTGACTCTTTTGATCACGATTATGAGGGTAGTTTCATGAGGAGCTCTGAGCTTTTCTCGATTGTGTTCTTTCTTGGTTCAATAAAGCTTTCCATGACGTCCCATTTGTGATCACCTTATTCACAATCAAGTCCTATTAATGTGCTTAAGGAAGTTATGAAATACATCTAATTTCAATACATATAAAATCACAGTTTGGTTGATGTTATATATTAAAGAATTAAGTGACCTAAATAAACTATGGTATTGTTATAAATATAATGGCTTGATAGTTTAATTAATAAAAATAACTTAAATAGTTCTTAAGAAGTTATATATGTGTATATATATTAGTGATTACTTGTTAAGTAGCAAGCTCACCCCTTTACATCTAATTTTTCAGGGTAATTGATAGTCAAGTCGATGTCTGCATGCAGTAGAAATACCAGGTGGGCTAGTGACGAGTCCGACGCATGTATAACTAGATTTTACTATCATTCATGCTTGATGTTTGTATTTGAACATCTTAATATGTAATAATAAGCTATATTATGAGAAAACATATTGAGGGAATGTTATAATGTAATGCTATAAGCTTTAATGTAATTGGTGGAACATGTGTTCTAGTTGTGAAAAATTTTGATTATGCTACGTGTTAGAGTGTACAATTAGAGTGTTGCAGTAGTGGTGATTTAAATATTCATGGTGAAGAATATGAAAAGCAATTATGCATTAAAGTATAAGATGATGGTGTTAAATTAGATGATAACCTTCATGACTTGATGATTGAAGGAAGTGTTGAAGATGGCATTGGTCTTAAAGAGGAAATAGTTAATGAGGAAATCATGGAGATAGTAATTAAAGAAAATAATTCACCTTGTTTGCAACCTATAGAAGAAATTAAAAAGTATGTGAAGGTTTTAGTGCAAAAGGGTGGAAGTGGCTTTGAGGATGATTCACAAAAATTTAAGGACCATAAGAAGTGTGTGCAGGCAACTAAGAAAGTTAATAGAGATGCACAAAAATACTACAAAGATAAGTATATATGTGAGGCCCACAATACGTGGCCTCAAACACACCCATTACAAAATGCCCAAATGCTCACAATTCATTACAAAATGCAAATGGTGCATGACAATGAGGATGGGAATGAATTCACCAAGCACACCTCTGGGCCTTCGGAAGTCACTATCAAAATGAGTCTTAAGCTTTAACTAACTATCTCCCGAAAAATAGTTGCAAAGGGGTGAGCTTGCGACTCAATAGGCAATTATTAATATAACTATACATATATCACTTATTAAGAATTAATTAAGCGATAACATAGCAAGAGTTTTATAGGCTAGGTTCAAACATGAATTATACCTTTAACTCCAACATATACCAATCATATATATAATTTATGTTAAACATATACCAAACATTTATACAAGGTATATAAGCTTGACTTATGTATTAAAACATTCTTAATACATATCACAACCATATCAACTAACAACCACATAACATCATGAAAACAAAACTCATTCATTCATATCTCAATATTGCAGTTTGGTATCCGGCCGGAACCTCCTCACATGTGTATTTCTCACAAGTGGTCACATACTGAGACTATCTATCCGGCTCAGTCCCAGTTCTCACATCCTCACATATAAATCATTGGATAACTATAAGCCCGGCTTAGCTTGCCCATCTCAAAAATTCATATTTCTCATTTAACCACTACTGGAACTATCCACCCAGCTCAGTTCCAAATTTTATAATTAGTGAGGCTATCCGCCCAGCTCAGCCCTACTATCACACATATTCCTCACATTTCTTCACAATCATTCAATCAAGCCACATACACATACACAATTCACCTTTCAATAGTCATATCTCAATTCACATCACAACTAATCACAATTCAACATTTTCACAATCTATGTATTTATTTCATATCATGTCACATATCTGACTTAATTATTTCATAGCAATTCATGTCTCATATTCAAGAGAATCAATATATATATAATTATATTAATAATTACTTACTCAAAATGCCTGAACTCCTTCAAAAGCAAAGCTCCCCTAGTGAGTAGTGTCTCTAATATCCTTATCAATGCCTACACATAATCATACATCAATACCACATAACAAGCATGACTCTTGCATCTAACTCAACTAAGTGCAACTTAATGCTTAATGTTCAATAAGACAAAATAATTCACACACAAGTCCAATTACCATAAAAATAATACTAAAACTAGTCATGTGAGTCTACTAATAATTCTAATTGGAATTACTTAAATAAAAAATGTATAGAATTTATTATAGAGTTTTAATTGAAATCAGGTAAAATAGAGCTGACAGCAAGCGTAAGAAAAAGTCAAGCCCTGCCAGACAATCTTAACAGCAAATTCAGCTTAGGATTAAAACACAAAAGTTTTAGAGACTCTTTGAAGTTTCTAGAGCATCCAACTTTGCTCAAATCAGAGCTCCAAAACTCCAATTATGATCAAAACACTAGGACTGATGCAAATGGAAAACAGAACACAAATTTCACAACATTAAAACCTAACTCAAATAACTAAAAATAAATGCATGGCTTACCAAAATGATGATCAAATGGCTAATAGATCTTCTATAACTCCTCAAAATCCTTACTAGATGAGTAGAGAAAGATCAATTCTCCCTAAACCTCTCAAAATCACTCTTTTCTTCTTCCTCTCAATATATATATATATATATATATATATATATATATATATATTTACTCACTCATATTCTTTAGTCATCAATTCATCCAAATTTCTTTTATCCATGATAAAGTTTCATACCAATCACATACATATGAATATTTGTATTCATAAAACAATACCAAAATCACAAATCTTCCAACCCACATATTTCACAATGTACATTATTTACACATATATTCAATTATTTAAACATTTAGTGCATATTCATAACATTGTTAACTTTTATTAACAATACTAAAAATCATAACCTATCCCATTCAATATGTATAAATATTCACATAACTTATTCAATTATTCAAGAAAGCACACATATATTATTATAACTATAATATTCAAAAGAAGCCAAGTGCATGTATTATATTAGTAATTACTTACCAAAATACTTCCCAAACGTTGATAAGAAAGAGTTTTCTTAGTTGATTATTTCTTCCTTATCCTACGTAAGTCCTACACATAGCCATATATCAAACAAACATACAACACATCACACTTGCACTTTAACTTAGTTAGTGCAATCTATCACCTGAATTTGATATGCTCTAAAATTATGTATACAAATCTTTTGGCTCCCATTTTTATAGAAGCTAGGATTATGAGTCTATTTTAATTTTCAATTAGAATTACTTAATTTGGATATATATGTAATTAGTTATGAATTTTTGAATAAAATCGGGCCACATAAATCATTCTTTGTGAGTACTAAAATGTCCATCTTTGTTAGACACTTTTAGGGATAGAATCAACTCAATATTAAAACATAATAGTTGTAGAGAACTCATTAAAGTTTCCGATGCATCAAATCTTACTCAATTTAGAGTTCTATAACTCATGATATAATAAAAACTCTAAGACTGAAAAATTCTAAAAACAGGGCACAAATTTCACAATTAACAAAACTTAACTTCAATCAACAACTATGCATATATGACTTACTAATTGATATTCCTAAATGCTTATAAGGCTCTTAGAACTCCCTAAGCTTTTGCTAGATGATTGAGGCAAGATCAATTTTGTCTAAACCCTCTTAAGATCACTAACCCCTTTTATTTATAAGGTTTTTCTTTTTAATCCTCACCATACACATGTTCACACCCACAACCATACATATGCACACACATACACACACACACACAACCATACACATGAACACACAAGTAGCCGTATACATGGCTAAAATTCAAGATGTTTTTAGATAATATCTTAGGATATTTATCACTAAATATCCACTTTAAGCCTTAATGAAGTGTGGATATTGCACCTTAACCCTTAAGCTTTTAATTATGTCAATCTAATCCAATTTTCCTTATAATTAGGTCCTCATTCATAATTCATAAACACATCTAATCTTAAATTAATTCCACCCTCTATTCTATATGAAATGAAATGCATCATGAAAGAATATGTGCCTTAAGATGCGGGTGTTACAACTACTCTTTTCATTAACATCATATGGAAAAAGTCTCAGTTGTAGGTGTAATAACAATAATTTCTTTTTCATGTTGCCCATAACTAAAAGTAGTGATGTTCCTTTTAAGTTTCCTTTCTTTCTCCAAAGCAAGCTTAATTACATCCTGCAAAAGACAATTTAGGTTGTAATTCCACCCCTTGTGTAATTTCACACTTTAATACTTTTAAAAATCTTGCAATAATATGCCCTTTAGATTCTCTGAGGTCACTTCATATCACCAACATCTTAAACTCCCTAGCATATTTCCTATAACACACACAATCACATTGTTTAAGTCTTTCCAATCTATTATAGAATTTTTACCTATAAAAATTAGGAACAAAATGTCTATGCATTAACCTCTTCATAACTTTCCAAATTCTAACCTCCTTTTCTTTATATATTTGTCAAAATTCTATTAAATCATTCCACCATAAATCTGCATGACCTCTAAATTTGCGAGAAGCAAGTTTACACTTTTTTTCTTTACTATACTCTTGACGTTCAAACACTTTCTATATTTGTAAGCATAAGGATCATTCTTACCATAGAATGAAGGGATCTTTATCACAATATCCCCTACATGGTAAGTAACATTATGTTTATCATCTTTCTTGTGGCACCTTCTCTGAACTTCTTTTTGTGAATCAAGTTTTGCACCAAACCTATCCAGATTATCACCAAAGTCTTCTTGGAAGTCCTTCTTGTGTATGTGGCACGTTTGATTAATTGTAGATTGCCCTACTTTAATCTCCACTACTGTGTTATTTGTTTTGTTAACTTGATCCTTCAATTTTCCAAATAACAACTACATCTTCTTCATCTCAGTGACTAAAGTGTTCATGCTCGCCGCTATACTCTCCAATTTTTGATTTTATGATGCTTGTGACATGTTTAGAAATTAAATTTAAACAATTATTAGAAAATAAGACCTCACAATCACTCTCTTATATATTTCAACTCCTCTCTCTCGCCAAATCACTCCACTCATGTTTAGGCCCTTTATTGATCTCACCAATCACAAAATGCTAAGTTTATTCCCTATAGGTCCTTGATAAAACTATGATTTCCTTACCAAATCAAATTATCTATGGAGAGCTTCCTTAATTCCTCAACACCATGGAATGCAAAGAAATTAAATGAAAACTTTTAAGAATAAAATGAATTAACAAAAAAATTAAGAATTCAGAGATAACGACTAAATAAATTAAAAGCAATTTAATAAAAGGGGTGACGAACAAATACTAGAATCTTCAATACAAAGAAAATAAACTAGAATAGTAACAATAGATCCAACAAGATTTACTCAATTAGATGCGCACAATAATAATTGATTTTTTTTTCGAATTTTTTTTCCTTTTTTTTTCACTTGATGCGCAATTCATAAATAAATTCACAATATAAGATATGGATTGAAAGATGAATTAAAATAACACTAATTTAAATGATGAATAATTATACAAGATTTTTTTTGAGAATACTAATGAAGGTAGCTTTGAAAATTAAATCAAATCTGAATTTTCATGAGCCAAAGCTTTGATACCAAATGATGTGATCTTAATATAAAAACTCTAGCAATCTCATATCAACTCACACATGTCTAAGAAAGTACCAAAATTCACGAAACATATAATTAATAATAAAAGAAAAAGATAAAGAAAGAAACCTTAAGTTCCTTTGAATCAACCAACTCAAACCTTAGATATGTTAAAACCTAAAACCCTTGGTTACAAATTGATCAAATTAATTTAGAATGATTTTTGTCACACCCTAGAATAAAGAAAATAATAAGAGAGTGATAAGAAATATGGATGGCTGCCAAAAGCAATTAGCTTGATAAGGTCATTATAGTTCATGTAAGGACCAAAGAAAATAAATTCCTAGAAAATTTAATTGATCTCAAAACTTAGTTATTTTTACATTAAGAATGATGCTTATTTATAGGAAAACAAAGGCTATGAAAGTCCTATTAAACTTAGGAATCTTAATTTAAATCCTAAAACTAAAAATAGGAATTAAAATAATAAAATTCTAATTTATTCATATTTGACTCAAGACTGGCAACACGACCATGTTGGTGGCCGTATTCAAACTCCCAAAATTAGGTAGTGTTGACATGGACAACTACATGGGCGTGTTGCAGGGTTATTGCTGACAAGGGTATAGACATGGGCGTGTCCCAGTATGTGTACCTCTCTGCCCCGTTTAAGCACCTTCAACACGGCCATATGAATCAAAACACGGGTGTGCTGAATCTGACACTCCTTTAAAATCTTGAAAACTCGCCAAAAATACATTGACAAGCTTTGGTGGTGCTTCCTCAACTTTCACATCTTCTGTTAGACTCGCAGCGGAAGCAATAGGAAAATACAAACAAAGACACATATAATAGCAAATTAAAGTAAACAATAATAGAACACAATGATTTATGTGGAAAACCTCAATATGGGTAAAAACCATGGGCAGAGAAGGAAAGATTTCACTATGATTATAAAAAAATAGTGTACAAAGAGTGTTTAGATGGCTAACAATGATGAATAGGCTGAATTTTATAACCCTTAATTAATGCAAGGCTTATTTATAGTGTTTGTGAAGAGAAAATAGGAAGAAAAATGCTTTCTAAATAAATTTAGACAACTCTACATACTACATAGGCGTGTTTCGACCCGTGTTACTTTTCAGAGCATAAACTAGTTGAGACACGGCCTGAAACATAGCCGTGTAGCTCCCCATGTACCATTATGGATAAAACAACAGATTTTAATACGGTCTGGGACATGGTCATGTATTTGCCTATGTAGCTCACTGGATAAATAGTAATACACCCAGAGATATGGCCGTGTCTCCCAACACACCTTGAGAGGCTGAGACATGGCCTTATAGCTTTCTATGTCTGCATCCAACATGAAAATATACATACCAACTCGTTCAAAACACCCAAAACTTGTCCAAAACGCTAAACTAACACATCTTCCACCAAAATTCATTTCACAAAATACAACAATCTCTACCTTGACATGAATTTCCAAGTATCAATTCAAACCAAAACATTCATAATGCAAACAACAATATAAACTCTACCTCTTTCAACATGCCCCCCAATGGGTTATACTCAACAAGAATGTGAAAGACCAATCAAGTCCAAGCAATGCACAAACTTGGACAAAGGAAGTGATTTAGTCAATATGTCAGCAGGATTATCATGAG
Source organism: Macaranga tanarius (assembly GCA_949673435.1). NCBI lineage: Eukaryota > Viridiplantae > Streptophyta > Magnoliopsida > Malpighiales > Euphorbiaceae > Macaranga > Macaranga tanarius. Next base: position 14,634 of record CATIWO010125102.1, on the reverse strand, counting down.
TACTGAATTTCTCCACAACCACATCACCCCTTACAATAACATATCGTATAAAGTGATAGTGAACATCAATGTGCTTAGTCCTTTTATGGAATATCTGATCTTTGGTGAGAAAAATAGCACTCTGACTATCATAATATAATGTCATGAGCTTCAAATCATCACAAAGCTCTCCAAATAATCCCTTCAACCAATTGGCCTCTTTAACGGCTTCAGTAATGGTCATATACTCAGCCTTCGTGATAGACAACGTAACTAAAGCTTGCAATGTTGCCTTCTAACTAATAGTATGACCACCAATGCTAAACATATAACCAGTTAATGACCTCCTCTTGTCAAGATCACGAGTAAAATTTGAATCCATATAAACTAACAACCCCATCTTTACATCTTCCAAAATGCAAACATACTCCTGAAGAGCCACGCAAGTAGTGAAAAATCCATTGAACTACTTTCCAATGCTCTTTCTCCAGATTAGCCATGTATCTACAAACTGAACTTATGGCATGTTATAAATCCAAATGTGTGTAAATTATTGCATACATAAGGGAACTAACCGCACTAGAGTAAGAGACTCAAACTATATACTCGATCTTATCATATGACAGTGAACATAACAAAGCTGAAAGCTTAAAATGTAAGGCCAATGGAGTACTTATAAGTTTATAATTTTGCATATTAAACCTTTACAAAACCTTCTCTATATACCCCCTCTGACTAAGATACAATGAGCCAGCCTTTCTATCTCTCACAATCTCCATACCAAGATCTTTTTTGCTTCACCCAAATCCTTCATCTCAAATTCAGCACTCAACCGATATTTGACTTTTCCAATTTCTTCTTTATCTCTAGTTGCAATCAATATATCATCAACATAGAGAAGAAGATATATAAAAGATCCATCACGGTTCTTCCTAAAGTAGACACAACTATTATAGTTGTAATGTCTAAACCCATGTGTGGTTATGAAAGCATCAAACCTCTTGTACCATTGCCTTGGAGATTGCTTCAACCCATAGAGAGATTTTTTCAACAAACACACATAGTCTTCCTTTTCTAAAGGGTTACTGCATGTAGATGTCCTTTTCAAGCTCTCTATGTAAGAATGTCATTTTGACATCCATTTGTTCTAACTCAAGATCATGCCTAGCAATAATCCCAAGTAAAGCTTGAATAGAGATATATTTTACAACAGGAGAGAACACATCAGTATAATCCACACCCAAAATTTGACTATGGCCCTTAGCAATAAGTCTCATTTTGTATCTAGTATCATCAATACTTGGAGTGCCTTTTTTTTTTGGAACACCCACTTACACCGAATAACTTTCTTATCTTTGAGTAACTTTACTAACACCCATATGCCATTTTTATGTAAAGATTCCATCTCTTCATGTATGGCAATCAACCACTTTTTTGAATTTACATAACTACTTGCCTCCTTATAGGTAGATGGTTCCTCACCGAAATTAATATTCCTTAGCCACATTTAATGCATAAGCTACCATATCCGCTTTAGCATACCTTTATGGTGGTTTAATGGACCTCCTAGGCCTGTCCCTTACAATAGAGTACTGAGGTGTGGTAGCATCCTCAACCTCAATCACCTCTGAACTCTTATCTGATGTAGCTTTTGGTGTGGATTCTTCCCCAAATGAAAACTCCACTTTAATGTCTGCATCCTGCTGCTACACGACTCATCATGCTTATCTCTAGGAGACTGATTACAAAGCATAGGAGTTTTATCAAAGATTATATTACGACTCATAATAATTTTATTCAACTCGAGACATCAAAGCTTATAACGCTTAACACTAGACATATAACCAAGAAAAACACATTTTCTAGACCTAGGTTCTAATTTACCATTATCAATATGAGCATAGGCAGGACAACCAAAAATTCTTAAGTTAGAATAATTTGGAGGAGTACCAGACCATACCTCTTTCGGAGTTTTCTTGTCTATCATCATTGAGGAAGAATAGTTCACAAGAAAATAAGCTGCTACAGGAAGAAAGGTTCACAAAAAAATAAGTTGCTACAGCAGCTTCAGCCCAAAATGACTTCGGTAATCTAGAATTAGAAAGTAAACACCGAACCTTCTTCATCAATATTCTATTCATGCATTCAGCCATAGCATTCTGTTGAACTATCAAATACCTAATAATTTTTTTGGTTTGACAAAATGAGTTAAAATCACCTGAATAAAACTTTAAATCATTGTCAGTGTGGAGACATTTCACTTGCTTTCCAGTCTGTTTCTCAATCATGGTCTTCCATTGCTTGAAAATGGAAAACACCTCACTTTTATGCCTCAAAAAGAACACCCAAACTTTTCTCAAGTAATCATCAATGACCGTTAGCATATAGCTCGCACCACCCTTAGTAGGAACTTGGGATAGTCCTCAAAGGTTAGAATGTATATAGTCAAGTGTCGCTTTTGTGCTGTGAATGCCCTTGCTGAAACTCACCCTTTTATGTTTTCCAAACACGCAGTGCTCATAAAATTTTAATTTCCCAATCCGACCATCAATTAGTCTTATTTTGCTTAACTCAACTAGACCATTCTCACTCATATGGCCTAATCACAAATGCCAAAGAGTAGTTTTATCCAACTCGGAGGAGGTGATGGCTGCATCACCTATAATGGTCGAACCCTCTAAGACGTACAACTTGGCATGTCTCAAACGCCCTTTCAACATAATAAAAGAGCCTTTCATGATCTTCAATACTACACCTCCACCTGAATAACTGTGACCTTCACTATCAAAGGTAGAAACTGAAATAAGATTTCGGTCCAAATCAAGAATATGCCAAACACCCTCAAGTATTCTGATGATCCCATCATGCATCTTACTCTAACCATTTCAATGCCGACAATCTTACATGGGGCATCATTCCCCATCAAAATAGTCTACAAATCTCTCAGTTCATAGGTTGTAAACCATTCCTGATTAGGAGTTATATGGAATGTGCAGGTGGTGTCTAAAATTCATGTGTTGAATTGATCTTACTATCAGAGATAATGAGAAGATCACCTTGATTGTCCAAATCTTCTACATCTTCAAAAACACTGGCCTCACCAGAATTTTTTAGCCTTTTTCCCTTTTGATCACCTCTCTTAGCCTTATTTTTCAACTTGTAATACTCAGCCTTGACATGACCCTTTTTCTTATAGTAATAGCACTTAACGGTCTTACTCTTTGACTTAGACCTACCCTTATTCTCTTTCCTACCTCTCTTAGTCGTCTTTCCCTTAACAATAAGACTCTCTGGATGAGTCTCTGGATTAACCACCAACTGTTTAACCTGCTCCTTGGAATACAACGCCTCATAAACCTCTTCAAGAGAGATTTTCTCACGACTATACAATAGAGTTTCAATAAAATTTCTATAAGATAGAGGTAAGGAACATAGCAAAATTAAAGCTAAGTCCTTATCCTCAACCTTCAGCTCCATACTCTCCAAGTCAGAGACAATTTCCTTAAACACAGTTATGTGATCCTCAAGAGACGTACCTTTCATCATACGATGAGAGTACAAATGCTGCTTCAGATGCATCTTGCTTGGGAGAGATTTCTTCATGCATATCTGCTCCAACTTCACCTACAATGAAGCTGAGGTCTTCTCCTTCAATACATCTTGCAAAATAGTTCGATAAATGTAGATGTATTTGTGTCAAGGCTTTACAATCCTTATGCTTCTTTACATTATCTGTTCATGATACGGACATATGATCAAACCCCAAAATACAATCATCTAACTCCATCTGAGTGAGTACGACTCACATCTTAACCTACCATAACGTGAATCTTGTGCTACGATCCAATAGTGAAAATCATACTTCAATGAAACCATTGTTAAAATTAGACAACACCAAGATCAAATCTGGAAAAAATAATCTTTACTCTGATACCAATTTGTTAGAGTCGCAGTAGAAGTAATAGGCGAATGCAAACAAATACACACATAATAGCAAATCAAAGTAAATAAGAATAGACACAATGATTTACGTGAAAAACTTCAATATGGGTAAAAACTAGGGGTGAGTATTCGGTTAAAACTAAACCGAACTGAATGCTCACCGCAATTCAAAACCGTCACCGAACCGAGACCATTAATCAATTTCTCAGTTGGTTTTTGGTTAACCGACTTTGGTCTAAAATAAATATTCCAGCACTTGTTAATCACCTCTTATAGATGGTGTAGTGGTTTTGTTGCCTCATAAATTCCATTTAACCAAGGTTCGAGCGCCAGAAATAGCAAATCTCAAATCTTTTAGGTTTTTTGGGTTTTTTTAATTAGTTTACATTAAAAATGAAAGTGCAATATATGGGAATCGAACCTAAGATGTATCCCTTTGAAGGTGTCTACACTAAACACTAAGCTAGGCTCTGGATCTGTCACCTTATTATTATAAAATATATATATTTAATTTATTTGGTTTTTTCAATGAAAGTGCAATGGCTTGTGATCGAACTTGGGTTGTTTCCAACTAAGTCACCCACATTTACCACTAAGCTAGGCAGTGGATTTGTCACTTTATCATATATATATATATATATATATAATTTATTCAGTTTTTTCAGTCAGTTTCAGTTTTGACCGAAATTTTTGAATTCTCAAAAATTAGAACCGAAACCAAACCAAACTAATCGGTTTGGTTCGGTCAGTTTTTGCACACCCCTAGTAAAAACCACCAGTAGAAGAGGATAGATTTCACTATGATTGTAAAAAATAGTGTACAAAGAGTATTTAGATGGCTAACAATGATGAATAACCCAAATTCCATAATCCTTAATTGATACAAGACTTATTTATAGTGTTTGTGGAGAGAAAATAGGAAGAAAAATGCCTTCCAAATAGATTTGGACAACTATGCATGCTACACGGGCATGTTTCGACCTGTGTAGCTTTTTAGAGTGTAAACTAGTCGAGACACGGCCGTGTAGCTCCCCGTGTACCATTCTAGACAAAACGATAAATTTCAACACGGCCGTGTATCTGCCCGTATAGCTCACTAGAAAAATAGCTTATTTGAACACACTCAAAGACATGGTCGTGTCTCCCAACACACCTTGAGATATGGCCGTGTAGTTGGCCATGTCTGTGTCCAACATGAAAATATATATACCAAACTCATCCAAAACACCCAAAACTTGTCCAAAATGCGAAGCCAACACATCTTCCACCAAGATTCATGTCACAAAACACAACATCTTCAAAATGTATACTTTCCTCTGTTAGAAGGTTCTAGATCAACTTTAAAAGTACCACATTAGCATATTTGACTCAATTTCTCGACATTAAACTCTCAATTCTATATAATTGACCTGTGAATGCTCCTTGTCTACCTTGATTGTCATAAAAAATACTCAAAAAAATTATTGTAAAATGGGGACTGGGCAACCACAGAGTAGAAGAAAACCTTGAAAAAAATAAAAAAGAGACAAACTTTGAAGTTTCTATAGCCAAGTAAAGATTAAATCTAAAAAAAATTGATGATTTGATGAGATGATGCTTAAAGATTCACCTTGCATGAAGAACAGAGCACTTAGAAGCAATATATTGATAGAGTTCAGATGAAAAATTATAGAAGGTGAGCAAATGATGAAAAAAATATGAATCTCAAGTAAGTTGTAGAGAAAGATTAAGAGTGTGAACAGAAAGAAAAGAAGAAAAAAGAAAGGATCGGATATAAGGAAGAAAAAACAAAAACAAAAAAAGGAAAACAAATGAATTGTTTGTCCAACTTAACACTTTTTACACGTCACGCAGTGTTTTAAACACACGCTACTTTTTGCTTCACTAGGGGTGTTGTGGGTTCAAAATAGAAGTTTAGATGTCTAGTAGAAAAAAATGATAGTTGAGAGGTGCAATAGATTAAAGTAGAAAAGTTCAGGAGTGAAAAGGTGTATTTGGCCAATACTAAATCAACACACATCGTTAAGTAATTCCAATTGAATATCTGGAATGTGGAAAGTCAACTATCACCAAAAACAACATCACCAAAGGCCAGGCAGGTGCCTTATTTTAAATCGCAAGTGGTTTTCATTTAAACTAGGGAACGAACTGATAGGTGTCTCGCACGTTAAACGCGCGAGAGACATCTATTTACAGTTCTGGTTCTCTCATTTTGTAGGGAATTAAAATAATTAGAATGGTAAAATAGTAATTTGACCCTAAAAAATTTTGTGTAAATGGACTTTTCTTTGAAGGTGCAATGTTGGTTCCTGATTCCTCTTTTAGGGAATTAGGAAACTGGAATGATGTTGTGACGTGTATATATAAAATTCTGCATTAAAAGAGTTAAGGATTTGCAGCAGTAGTGAATTAAACTGCTATCATTATTATGGCTTCAACTTCTTGCTCCACTAGTATTGTTTCTGAAGATAAATATGATGTTTTCCTTAGTTTCAGAGGTGAAGACACACGCAAAGGTTTCACAAGTCATCTTTTCAAGGCTTTGCAATTTAAAGGAATTGAGACATTTATGGATAAAGATCTTGTCAGAGGAGAAGAAATCTCACAATCCCTCTTGGGAAAGATCCAACAATCAAATACTTGCATAGTTGTTTTCTCCAAGAATTATGCAGCTTCTGAATGGTGTTTGGATGAGCTTGTCAAGATTCATGGATGCTATAAAACTAGGAGACAAAGGGTATTGCCAGTTTTTTATCAGGTGGATCCAACTGATGTTGAAGAGCAGAGAGGGGACTTTGGATGTGTATTTGCTGAGCTCATTGAAAAGTTTAGGGACTATTTGGACAAGGCGGATCTCTGGAGGGATGCTTTGAGGGTAATAGCAGGTTTATCTGGTTGGGATTCAAGAAATTTTATGTGAGTTGTTTTTCTCTTCTTTTTTTTTCAATTTCTTCTACCATTTCATGATTTTTATTATTATTATTTTTTTCCCTTGTCTGAGGAGTTGAATATAAATCCATATATAAAACGAAAAATTAGACTAGCTTAAAGGGTTGGCTTACTGGTGTAAAATCCCACTGAATTCCTGTGAGGACGTTACATAGAGGGAGATTCCATTTTCGACTTCTCTTGAGCCAGTGCCACCCTTAGTCCCATACCAATTTGGTGTGGAGACAGACACCTCATGGTTGCACTCCCAAAAAAAAAAAAGACACAGAAACTTTTTGTAGGTTGCCATGTAATTATTGTCTTCATCACGTCTTTGTTTATGTTTTATTTATCAGATCTGAACCCATACTGATTGAAGAAATTGTGAATGATGTTTGGAAGAATTTGCTTCATGTGCATCCTAGTGATTTTGAGGACAATAGCTTAGTTGGAATTTATTCACGGGCTAAAGAGGTTCAATCACTTATATGCAATAAATCTTCAAATGTACAAATTATAGGAATCTGGGGACTTGGTGGAATAGGGAAGACTGTCATTGCAGACAGAGTGTTTCATCGAATTTCTTCTAAATTTAGTGGTCAATATTTTGCCGCAAATGTTAGGGATAGATTAAAAAGTTGTCAACCATTCCAACTGCGAGATGAAATTATCTGTAATATACTAGGAGAACAGAACTTAAATGTAGGTACACCCTGTACAATAGACCCTTCTATTAAGACAAGGCTTATGAGGAGAAAGGTGCTTATTGTTCTTGATGATGTAAGTTGTTCACAACAATTAAAACAGTTAGTAGGAGGGTGCCACTGGCTTGGTCCAGGAAGCTGTATCATTGTAACAAGTAGAGACAGACAGGTATTAAAGAATGTTGGTACTAATACACACATATATGAGGTTGATAAATTAACTGATTATGAAGCACTTGAGCTCTTTAGTATGCATGCCTTCAAACAAAATCATCCTCTGGAAAGATATATGGAGCTGTCAAGAAAGGCGATAAGCTATGCTCAAGGAATTCCATTAGCTCTTCGAGTTTTTGGTTCAAGTCTATATGGAAAGGATATAGAAGAATGGAAAAGTACCTTAGCAAAACTTGAAAATTCTGTTTATGTTGAAGTGCAGAAAATTCTGAGAATAAGTTATGACGGTCTAGATCAAAATGAAAAGGAAATCTTTCTTGACATTGCTTGTTTCTTTAACGGGGAGGATAGAAAGCATGTTGAGTGTATGCTGGATGCTTGTGGTTTTTTCGCAAACTCTGGAATACGTGACCTCGTAGATAAGTCCCTCGTTACTGTTACAACTGAGGAGAAGATAGAGATGCATAACTTGGTACAGCAAATGGGTAGAGAAATTATTCTTGAGGGCTGCATTAAGTCGCCTGAAATGCGTAGCAGGTTATGGAATGCTAGAGATATATGTCACATATTGAAAAAAGACTTGGTAAGAGCTAAACTTGTCAGCTTTCTTAATTTACACTAACACACATATTTGTGGGGAAATGTTGTCCTCAACAGGAATGAAATTCATGCCTATGTGTTTTATAATGCTTTTCACATATCATATATTCGTGTTTCTTCTTCTGTTTATATATTTTAAGTTTCTGGGTGTATATCAGGGGACTCCGACAATCGAAGGCATTTCACTGGATATGTCCAAAATTGAAGAAATGAAAATAAATCCTAAAGCCTTTGCAAACATGCATAAACTTAGAATCCTTAAACTGCGGAGTTGTTGGCTGAGAAAAATCAGAATACGCCTGCCAAAAGGCCTTGAATCTCTTCCTGACGAACTAAGGATTTTACAATGGGATCAATTTCCATTTCAATCTTTGCCAGCAAACTTTTGTACAGAAAATCTTGTTGAATTACACATGCCTCATAGTGATCTTATAGAACTTTGGAGTGGGGTTAAGGTACAGACTTCAATATGACTTTTCTATCGGAATTAAACTTAAGGTACCTCCAAAAGTTTACTTGTACTAATTTCTTTCTTTTCTTCGCAGCCTCTTAAAAGATTGAAATGCCTTGACCTTAGCTACTCCTTGAATCTAATCAGTATTCCGGACCTGTCTAGAGCCTCAAATCTTGAGGTTCTGAACCTGAAAGGTTGTATAAGTTTGGTTGAGCTTCCACTATCTGTTCTGTATCTGAGGCAGCTCACTTATCTGAATGTAAATGAGTGCAAAAGTCTCTCCCCTTTTTCAAGTCGCCTACATTCCACAAAACTTGAAGTTTTGCTTCTCAAGAATTGTGCAAATATCAAAGAGTTTCCAGTGATTTCGCAGAATATGACACAGCTAGTATTAAGTGGGACTGGAATAAAGCTAGTGCCCTCATCGATTGGATCTCTTATTGAGGTTAGGATTTTGCACAAGGCTTGCAAGTGTTTCGAGTAGCATTGGCAAGTTGAAATGTCTCCAGGAACTTGATCTCAATGGATGCTCAAAACTGGTGAGCCTTCCAGACAGTATTTGCAATCTGCAGTCTCTTGAAATTCTGATACTCAAGAATTGCCAAAGCCTCAAAGGCTTGCCAGAAAACCTTGGGAATTTAAAATCTTTGAAGAGGCTTTACGCTGCCAATAGTGGTGTTAAAACACTACCTCTCTCCATCCAGCAACTGTGCAAACTTTATTTAGATTGTTGTGGATATCAGGGTTTGGTTTTTCCTCCTTTCAAAGGTCTGACATGTCCAAATAAATTAGTTCTGATGAACTGTGGATTACATCAAATTCCTGATCATACACTGAGCTCTTTACAGTCAGTGATAGAATTGCATTCAAATGAAATTAATTTTGAGAGCTTGCCTGCAGCAAGAGATACATGTTTGTGGGGATGGGATCCACTGGAAAAGCCTATCAACTATGAAGTGTTTGAAAAAGTGGAAGAATGTTATGGAAATTTTGCCAAGGATTTTCCAAGTACCACTAAAGATCGCAATGGCGAGAAGGTAGAGCACAAAATGCTCTATGATCTTCTGAATGAAGCAGTTACAACTGTCCTAGGATTGACAGGGACCATGTCTAGATTCAGAAGAGAAATCATCAATTCATCCCTGCTGCCACCTTCACGGGAAAGAAAATTGTTGGACAGTGCATGGGAGATCTTTCGGGCGTATTTACATCCCCCAGATGAGTCCTATTACAAAATACAAGACGTGGAGTTAGATGATTTGTTGGTCAATATTCTCAAGAATGACGCATCCACCCCATGGTATGTCTGGATAGATGATGAAGTAAATGCTCTCGGCAACAAGATGGAATGTCTGATAATTGGAGATCTAGTAAAGGAAATTGTGAATGATATGCTTTGGTGATTATGTTTTGAATTACTGCTAAATTTTTATGCTATGATCTTTCATATGATCACCATGTCCGTTAGTGGGAGTGCATACGGAGGCTTAGGCAAAGGATCAAAAAGATATTACATAGCTATATCGTCATAGGTTGGCAGTGGTTAGGATGCTATCAATGTTCATGGTATATAACAATTGTATAATTGTTACATAGCCCTCTGCATTAGCTAGAAAAATCTATCAATTTGTTTGTTCTTTGTGACTTGTGAGTTTGACTCAGGAGTTGCTCATATTGCAAGAGTATGATGATTGAGAGTGTGAACAGGTCTCCCTTGCTCATAGAATATGTAGAAACTTCAAGTCATTCAAGTTTTTCTTAAATAGAAAAATAAATTTTAAAATTTTGTATTTTTTCTAAAATAAATAAAATAATTTATAATTATACTATTAACTAAGAATAATGAACTTTTCAAAAAAACAAAAAAACAAAAAAACTAAGAACAATGAATAATTCTTATAATATTTTTATATAAAATTTATAATATATTTATAATATTTATTCATTTACCTATATATATATATATATATATGGACAGTTTTAAAAATGCACTTTTCAAACATGTTGTATTTGAGAATAAATTTTTGAAGTACTTTCAGAAGAATTGATTCTCAGTTAATAAAAAAGAGTGAGGGTTCAATCTTACAAATAATTTTTGAAGCAAAGTAAATTTAATTTTACAAATAATTATAATTATATAAAATTACATAACTTGATAATTATTAAACAATAAAAAATATCTTATTGAAGGTTGACTACGGGTTCAATCTTTGTCTCTCATCTTAATTTAAAAAAAAAACAATAAAAATACTTAAGAGGTTAAGTAGGGGTATTTCTAAAATAAATAGATAAGGTTTATTGGTTTGGTCATTGGTGGACCAATTTGTGATGTTAAACAAAGAATCTAAGAAAAATCTAAAAGAAAAACAAAAGGAATCCAAGAGAACAATTCTATATTCATTCATTCCAATCATCAAACATATATATTCAAGTGTGCATCTCTTTGCCTGTGGATGGATCGCACATTATCGAGTCAAGCTGAGCTTTCTAAAAATCAGGTCGAGCTCATTAATTTCTCCCAAACTCAGACTTTTTTTTTTTTTTTTTTTTTTTGAACATGGTGAAATTGCATTCACTTAAACAACTGGCATTCCCAAACTCAGACTTGAGCCCATGTTTGACAAACTTGAGCCGCGCTTGTTCGCAAGCTAGGCAAGCTCGGCTAAATGGCCCAGCCACTACATGGCTATTTAGCTCGGCTCATTATTCAACCACTTGGCTTGCTTTTGTGTTAGACAATAATATTTTATAGATTATTCTTTTTCTTTTTATTTGTCTCATATTTAATGTGGAAATTTTTTTTGTGATAAATATTTAATGTGGAATTTTAAACTCTGAAACTATGCACCATAACAATTTATATTCTTCTTACAACTTTTCTTTTATCTCCTACTCAATGTGGGGTTTTAAACCTTAGCATTATATACTAGGGGTTATTTGTAAAAAAAAAAAATATGACCTTTAGCGATTTTAGCGATTTAATCATATCTTTTTAAATTTGGCAAAATAAAACACCAACTTATAAATCTTGGCAACTCGAAACACCGATAGAAATTCCGGTGATAACTTTCAGACGTGGCAGCCGGAATTTCTACCGGTGTTCCAAGTTGCTAAGATTTATAAGTTGGTGTTTTATTTTGCCAAACTTGAAAAGATATGATTAAAACACTAAAATCACAAAAGTCATGATTTTATTTGCAAATAACCCATAAATTAACTTTAACTTATACAATTTTCAATGATTATAATTTATATAGCTATAGATTATATTTAACTGTAATTTTTATATTTCTAATAAATTTTTTTATAGATGTTCATATAGATTGTTGTAGTGTACACACATATCATGATAACACACTAATATAGTTATTTTTTAAAGACACTAATTTAGTTATTTACATGAAGTTAATAATGATAAACTATTTTCTCAAAAAATAAATAATAAGCTAAGTGATGAAATATGGTAGAAGATATTTGGTGTGAATTCTTATTACTTAAAAGCCTCAAATTTGATTAATTCTTAATAATTTCATATGTCATCATAATATGTGTGTACACTACAACAATCTATATATATAGCTATAAAAAAATTATTAGAAATATGAAAATTACACTTAAATATATTCTATAGCTATGTAAATTACAATCGTTAGAAATTGTATAAGTTAAAAGTTAATTTATGGGTTATTTGCAAATAAAATCATGACTTTCGTGATTTTAGCGTTTTAATCACATCTTTTCAAGTTTGGCAAAATAAAACACCAGCTTATAAATCTTGGCAACTCGAAACACCGATTGAAATTCCGGTGATTACAATCTGATGTGGCAGTCGGAATTTCTATCGGTGTGCCGAGTTGCCAAGATTTATAAGTTGGTGTTTTATTTTGCCAAGTTTAAAAAGATATGATTAAATCGCTAAAATCGCTAAAGGTCATGTTTTTTTTGCAAATAACCCTTTTTTAAAAATATAATTAAGGTCTGAATTTATTTATAATATATTATATTACTAGATAAAATTTTTTTCCAATAATTTTGAAATATTAAAATTTATTTTTTATGCTTATATTATTAATTTGTATATTCATACATATAATATCAAAATATTCTAATAGTATGTGTCAAAAATTTTGAAGTATATTAATATCTATACTGACATATTAATTTACATATAAATAATATTATTTTAAATCTTTAAAATTATTTATATGTTAAAAATAATTAAATATTTTTAAAATAATATATTATAGTTAATTATTTTAAAATATTAATTTGTTAGTATATTAATATATTATTATTTTTCATTTTAATACCTAAGTGTAAATTATTTAAGTTTTATATATTTTAATATTCATAGTTAATTATCATGATTTTATTCTTATAAAATTCAATCTCTAAAAACTTATAGTAATAAAATGATTTTCAGTATAATTAATTATAAATATAGAAAATATTAAAAATTTAAATAAATGTGATAAAATTAAAAATAATATAATATATCACATTAATATACTAAAAAATATTATGTTAAAATAATTAAATATAATATATTTAAAATTATTTATATATATGTATATTAACATGTCATACAAATATCAAAATATTTCAAAAAATTGACATATAATGTTAAAAAAATTTAATATTATATGTAATAATGTACAAATTAAAAAAATAAATAAATAAAATATATTTTAATATTTCAAAATTATTAAATGGTGATTAAATAAATTAGTCTAGTAATATAATATATTGTAAATATATTTATGCCTTAAATATAAATAGAGGGGGTAAATAGTAATTTATCCCAATGAAAATAAACTAAAAGATAGAAGTTTACATACGATAATAGTCTGAGTAATGTTGTGCTCTCGTTGTTAGAGCTTTGGTGCTCTTGTTGCAGAGTTTGAGGGTTAATTAACTAGGGTAAGAATTTGTTTCACTTATCCATTTCCATAATTAAAAGCCTCTTCACCTTCTACTTCATGATGGTGCATACACCTGGAGAAGAACAAGAGGTGAAGAAAGGATTAATACAACCGCCATTCATAATGAAGCCAATGAAAATGAAGTGTAACACCTGCATTTTAGAATACATATTCCTTCCTTATGTATTATATTTTATACATAGTAGAATAGTGCATTTAATTTAAGTATGGGTATGTTTATGTATCGTAGAGAGGGACCTAATTATAAGGAAAGATGGGATTAATTTGTCACAATAGAAAGTTATGGGTTATTATGTATTAGTTCCCTTTCATTAAAGGGGGAAGAAGGATATTGTGGTGATAATTGTCTATATTTATCTAGATTTTTATTTTTTAAATAATGATTAAGCATTTATTAAACGAGACAACTATGGGGGCAAATGGAAGCTTGTGATTGGTGTGTGAGTGTGTGTGTGTGTATGTATGGGTGTATGAGTATAGAGAAATTGTAGAAGGAAGAAGGAGAGTGATTTTTAATGAGTTTTGAGAGATTTTAATCTTACACTAATTATCAAACAAGAGTTTTGGGAAGCTTTAAGAGGTCTATAAGCTATTAGAGCATCAATTGGAGTTGAAAGGATAGAAGAGACACCACTTATTAAGAGAAGCTCTTCTCTACTATAGAGTTGGAAGCCCTTTGGTAAGTGATTATTAATATAATGTATATATATTAGTTCTCTTATATATAATAGTTGTAATATTATGTTTGGTTTATGGAAGCCATTTGATATGGCAAAAAATGAGATGTAATGATTGTGATTGAATGTGGTGTGAAATGAAGTATGGTTGTTGAAATGTGAATGTTGTATATATATATGTGGTTATTGAATGAATATGTGAGGAATGTGAGGTATGCGTGTGATAGTGGGGC
>CATIWO010125093.1:0-27210 GCA_949673435.1 Macaranga tanarius | reverse complement strand
ATAATAATTATAATAATAATAATAGATATATATCTAAGATCACCAAATATCCATAAAACTCCTTTTACTTTATATTGCTACAACCAATTCCAAACTCACCTTTCCAATTTAGTCACTCCCTACAACCACATGCTTCAAGTTCAATTTATACTAGGTCCACTAACACACATGTTATACACAATACATATGTCACTCACACGTGTGCTAAATGGTGGGTGTTATAATTATCCCATATTGCAAAAATATAGAGAAATAAAATGGCACATCACAATCCATTTGATATTTTTGTCACATAGGTTCATTCCCATTCATGTGTATGTGTAGGTCAACACTCTTTAGGCTCATAGAGTTTCTAACATATTAATCAACTAAATTTCTGAAAAAATAAATTATTTGAGGTATGGTCATTATATTTATATTTTATTTAAAAAAATATTTTGATCAAATATTGATCCTTTCTTTTGTTAATTTGGGTTAAAGTTGTGCAATTATAGCCAATGAAAGACCAAAAAAATGAAATTCTCAATTTTTATTTTTATTTTTTAAAAAGACAAAAAAATTTCAGTTCATACATTTAACAATGTAGATGGTTAGCATTACGTTAGTGTTTTAGCCATTTGGGTATATGTTTAATCTAATTTGATTGTTTAAAAATAAATTAAATTTAACTCTAAGGTTTGTAAGTTCAAATCACTCAGCTCAAATTATATATATACACTCACACACAAATTTGAAGTAAATATTTCTAGCTTAAGCAATATTAAGGGCCTATCTGACTAAATAGTTGCTAATGGCTAGTGACTAATATATAGTGATTGATAGATGGTAATTAATAACTAATTGATACTAAATATGTTTGACAAAATTATAGCAATCTTGTCAGTCAACAATTATTTTTATTATTCACACACACATTGTAATATCCTGCTCCAGTAGTTAATTAACTTATAATAATTAATAGGGTTAGAAAATAAGTTTTGACGACTTAATGTGTTAAGGAAAAAAATAGAAGGGTTTAAATGGTTATTTGGTAAAAAAAATTGGAAGTATTGTAGCTTCTTCTCATGCTCAAGTTTCCAATAATAATACTATACCCTATTCTTTTGCCCAAGTTTCTAATAAAAAAATAATTACTATACCTTCTCCACATGCCCAAGTTTCTACCAATAATAAAAACTCAGATTTTTTTAAGCTTCTTTCTTTTTCTTCTAGTCAAAAAAAAAAAAAATTCACATTTCTTCCTTAAAATTTTATTTCCTTCTCAATCTTCTCATTCTCCTTAATTCTCAAATTCTTTTTGATATCAAATTCTATCATTCAAGCTCTAAAAATTATCATAGACTAGTAGTATATTTGTAGAGTTTTGATAGAAGTTTAGAAAGGTTGCTCAAAATTATTTTGCCAAGACAACAAATTCAAGCTTGTTTTGACTTTTCAAATATTTGGGTAAGTAACTACACGTGATTCAATTATAAATTTGGAAAATTCATCATCTTTTACTTACTTTGGGTTTTTAAATTTGGTTTCATAATATTGATGTTTTGATAAAGATTTATTTATTTATTTATTTTGTTTAAGTTAAAGAGATTTTAGCAGAGCTTAAGACAACTTCTATAAATGCATAACTCTAAATGAAGTTGTATTATTATTGGAATCTTGTAAAAATTAGTAAAAATGGAATCGACAGAGCCTTTCGATGCTGCAGATTCATTTTTAGATCGAATAGGCGATGCCTCAATGCACTGAGAAGGCACTTCAGTGGCTGTCTGACGCTTCTAGATCTTTTCCAAAGCTTTTTTGAACCATTTTTAGGGTTATAAACCATACCAACCTACCATGTATCAACTATATTTAGTAGAATTTAGATAGAAAGCTTATAATTTTATGATTTTGTTTCTTAAATGTTAGGAGCAGTGTCAATCGCAGCTGTAGAACATAGGGCAGAGCCAGCTAGCTAGTTTTTAATTCAACAAGCTGAGGTGAGTGGCCAAACCTATAACTTTTGTTTTTGAAAGTATATGCACAAAAATATTGAAGGATATAAAATGTTTTACCATAATTTAAGTGATATTTCTTTACAAATAGTTTTCTATCAAATATTAAGTTACTAGTATTGTTTTATACATTACTTAGTTTATGTAATAGAAATTGGGAACATATAGTAATATATTTGTTACTGATATAGTTGAAGCAATTTAAAGCAAGAATGTGTTGTTATTACTCTTTTATGAAATGATTATTCTCAACAGTATATTGATTATAGCATCAGCTAAAGATTTAGCTATTATGTTTTATTAGCAGCTTTATAAAGATAAATGCTTTAATGAACAAATCTATACATTCGTGACATGTATCTTTTAGATTATACCATGATGACTGGTGTCTTATCTCAGCTTATTATATATATTTATATCAGTAATATTACTTAGCAACTGTCTTAGGGACAACGCTTGATTGAATATATAGCCCTGAGGGCATACAATCTAGTGGTTAGCCCTTGGGGGTAGCTCTGCATATGCATATGACCATTATTGTACACTTGGGCTGCCAGCATCATCATTACGCCCAATGTATCAGTAATCTAGCATAATATTTTGGTTACACATTTAATGAGTGTATGAATTAAGATGATTATAAATTTTCTTTCAGTTTTATAACAATTGTATAGCTACAGTTATACAATAGTTCAGTTACTAGAAAGTTAGCTTATTGTTAAATTATAAGTATTATCTTAGTAATTTATTAATATTTTATCAAAATAGTTTTTCTACATATTTACATAGCTATCACAGAAAATAACTAATGTTCCCACTTATTTTTAGCATTATCCACTCATTGAATATTTTTATACTCACCCTTTCTTTTATTTTAAATTTTTTAGATCCTTGGAAGTAGCAGCAATGGACTGTAAGAGTTAGCTTTGCCTTGTCGCACCCGGTGTCTAGTGGAGGTTAAGCCAATCATCTTAGTACTTTGTCCTTTTAATCATGTTTAAGAATACTCTATGATGTATTTAGTAAATTTGTATTCAAACAATTAAGGATGTTTAAAAGAGAATTTTACATGCAATAATATATTAGCATTCTCTAGTTATATTATTTTTATTCGCATCATTAGCACAGCTAGTTAACCAGCCAGTCACGCCTACTCTACAACTAGCGTAGTGAGTGTATCAACTTAATATCAGAGCCTAGTTTAGTAGTTTGCCTAGGTTTAGCAGAGCCTAGGTTTATCAGTGTAACTAGGTTTAGTAGTTTGCCTAGTGTTCTATCTCTAGAATAGAATTGCTGAGTCTAAAATTTTATTTTTATTATGTTGTTATAGAGCAATGTCGCCAAGACTTAGAGGTGGTAAAGGCTGTGGTAATAATCGTGGCCGCGTCTCCAGGATTATTGATATTAGCTAACTTTATAGGAATCTTCAAGATCATCCTAAGGGGACGGATGATTTATCTTTTAGTGGAGGGGAATAGATGGATTATACCTCTGTTGATATGGCATTGAGGGCTTATCCAGCTGCTTCACTCCCCAATTTGTTGCTACTCCTCCAGCTCATCCACTACCAGTTCCACCTGATCCTCAACCAGCATAGCCAGTACCTCTTTTTTGGGCTGATATTGGTATGAGCTCTTATGACCTAAGCTTTTATGGCAGTTATAGTTGCTCGGTAGCAGTACTATAATCCCTGGATAATAGAAGATCATACAGCAGATTAGGTGCATTTGATTTTGAGGGGTCTATAGATGGTGGACTAGCTGATGAATGGTTGAAGAAGTTAGAGAAATATTTCCTCATCTTAGGATTGACTGAGATTGAGAAAGTCCAAAATATGCATGGATTTATGAAAGGATTAGCAAATGATTGGCTGACTAGAGTTCGCCATTTTTATAGTGAGGAGTTGACATCGAATGTATTCCTTACGGAGTTCCATAAAAAGTATTTAATGGGTAGCTATAAAAAAAGTAAGCAGGAGGCATTCTTTAAGTTGACCAAAGGTAGTTTGTCATTTAGAGAATATGCAGATCAATTTGAGGATCTATATCACTTGGTTTCTGAGATTATACCTTCAAAGAAAATTAAGTGTGATAGGTTTAGAAGTAGACTAAAAGCTTATATGAGAACTGGAATAGCATGGTACGAAGAGAATAATTTTTAGGAATTAGTTCAGAAGACACTTGCTTTTGAGAAAGCAAAGAAAGAAGAGATAGAGAAAGAACAAAAGAATAAAAGCTTTATCCCTAGTTCTTCTAAAAGTTTTAAAGATAAATCAGCCAATAGAGGAGTTAGCACGTTACCACCTAGACTATGTTATAGCGGTAATGGCCAAGGTTTGCACATAAGCATAGGGCAATATGCTAATCCACTTCAAATTAGTCATAGTTATATAAGGTAGCCAATTGGTAGCTCTGCTAGTGTCTAAAGGCAAGCTTGGGGAGGTATGCCACAAAATAACTAGACAAGACTCATATACCCTTAATGCTTGAATTATGAAAAATTTCATAAAGGAGAATATAAGAAAAGGACATTGGGTTATTTTGAGTGTGGAGAAATTGGTTATATAAAAGAGATTGTCCTGCATTAGTGCAATTTAGTGGTTCTGGGTGAGGAATTGTAACCCCTGGAAATTAGGGTGGTAGTAGGAATTTTCCACGAATAGACAGGTCACTACTGATTCCATCCCTAGTCTTAGTAGGGGTGGTGTTGTTGCTAAAATATCTTAGCAAGGATAGAGTGCCCAACCAAATTGACCTTTGACTCAGGCCAAAGTTTTTGCGATGATGCAAGATAAAGTATTGGCATCTCTAAAAGTTGTTACTGGTATGTTAACTATCTTTGACTGAGATGCTTATATGTTATTTGACCCAGGAGCCACATATTCTTTTGTGTCTCACTCTTTTGCTTTGCATGCTAATTTAAAGTTCCTTAGATGCTATAATGATTGTTAGTAATCCTTTAAGGAAACTCTAAGGCTTTTGAGAAAGTGTATAAAGATTGTGGAGTTAGAATAGGTGAGCATGAGCTCTTAGCAAATTTAGTTTTCCTACAACTTCAAGGTTTAGATGCAATCTTAGGCAAAGTTTGGCTATCTCGCCACTATGCTACAATGGATTGTTTTAAAAAGATAGTAGAGTTTAATCATCTTGGGAAAACTAAATTTTCTTTTCAAGAGGTATGACATGTTTTTCTCTTTTGTTTGATATCCACCATAACTGCGAGAAAAATATTAAGGAAGGGTTGTCAAGCATATCTTGCTTATGTGGTTAACACTAATTCTGAAGGGCCAGAATTAGAAGATATTCTACTAGTGTGTGAATTTTAATGATATTTTTCATATGTCTATGTTGAGAAGGTATAAAAGTGATCTCTCCGACATACGACAACAACAGTTAATAGAATTAAGGGAAGATCTGACTTATGAAGAAGAGCCCGTAGGAATCTTAGATAGAGAAGAGAAAGTTTTGAAGAATAAAGTGATTCCATTGATTAAAGTTTTATGGAGTAATTATTCTAAGGACTAAGCAACATGGAAGAGAGAAGGAGATATGCAGATTCAATATCCCCATTTTTTTCCTCGTAGGTATGTAAATTTCAAAAGACAAAATTTCTTAAGAGGGGAGAGAATTGTAATATCCTGCTCCAGTGGTTAATTAACCTATAATAATAAATAGGATTAGAAAATAAGTTTTGAAGACTTATTGTGTTAAGGAAAAAATTAGAAGAGTTTAAGTGGTTATTTGGTTAAAAATTAGGAGTATTGTAGTTTCTCCTCATGCTCAAGTTTCTAATAATAATAATAATAATAATAATAATAATAATAATAATAATAATAATAATAACTATAGCTTATTCTTTTGCCCAAGTTTCTAATAAAAAAAATTATTATACCTTCTCCATATACCCAAGTTTCTATCAATATTAAAAACTCATATTTGTTTTAAGCTTCTTTCTTCTTCAAAAAAAAAAAAATCACATTTCTTCTTTAAGCTTTTATTTTCTTCTCATTCTTCTCATTCTCCTTAATTCTCAAATTCTTTTTAATATCAAATTCTATCATTCAAGCTCTAAAAATTATCATAGACTAGTAGTATATTTATAGAGTTTTGATAGAAGTTTAGAAAGGTTGCTCAAGATTATTTTTCCAAGACAACAAATACAGGATTGCTTTGATTTTTCAAGCATTTGGGTAAGTAACTACACTTGATTCAATTCTAAATTTAGAGAATTCATTATCTTTTACTTACTTTGGGTTTTAAATTTTGATTTCATAAATTTCAGTTGAAATATATATACACAAATATAGGAAAACTTATGATTTTTTTAGAATATTGATGTTTTAATAAAGATTTATTTATTTATTTATTTTGTTTAAGTTAAAGAGATTTTAGTGAAGCTTAAGACAACTTCAGTGACTTTGAATGAAGTTGTATTATTATTGGAATCTTATAAAAATCAGTAAAAATGGAACAAATAGAGCCTTTTGATGCTGCAGATTCATTTGTAGATCGAATAGGTGATGCCTCAATGCACTGATGAGGCACCTCAGTGATTGTCTGACGCTTCTAAACCTTTTCAGAAGCTTTTTCAGACTATTTTTAGGGTTATAAACCATACCAACCTACTATGTATCAACTAGATTGAGTAAAATTTAGATAAAAAGCTTATAATTTTATCATTTTTCTTTTTAAATGTTAGGAGCAGTGTCAGCCGCAGCTGTAGGACATAGGGCAAAGCCAGCTAGCTAGTTTTTAGTTCAACAAGCTCAGGTGAGTGGCTAAACCTAGAACTTTAGTTTTTGAAAGTTTATGTACAAAAATGTTGAAGGATATAAAATGTTTTACCATGATTTAACTGATATTTCCTTACAAATAGTTTTCTATCAAATACTATGTTACTAGTATTGTTTTATACATTACTTAGTTTATGTAATAGAAATTGGGAATATATAGCAATATATTTGTTACTGATATAGTTGAAGCAATTTAAAGTAAGAATGTGTTGTTATTACTCTTTTATGAAATGATAATTCTCAACAATATATTGATTATAGCATCAGCTAAAGATTCAGCTATTATGTTTTATTGGTAGCTTGATAAATGTAAATGCTTTAATTTATGAATAAATCTATACACTCGTGATATGTATCCTTTTTAGATTACACCATGATTACTGGTGTCTTATCTCAGCTTATTATATATATTTATATTAGCAATATTAATTTAATGAAATATTTTATCTTTCAGAAAAAGGTCATTGTGTTTATATTTTTAATAATTTTATAAATAATATTTCATTCAGTTAATATTAAATAATTAAAGTTAAAAAATAAGTTACTATTTGTATTTTAAATGTACGATAAATTTATCAATCAAAAAAATAATATGACTTATTATATATATTAACTTCTAACGAGACATCTGTTAATATAACAGTGAATTGAAGCAATCATTCTCATTCTTTTTGTTCAAATTATAACTAAATTATATATAAAAAATATTTTTATTATGTCAAATTGCTAAAATTGAATTTAAAGGTCAATAAATTTATTCAATGAAAAATAATATATTTTTCAAAAATAATATGAGTTATTAGATCAACTTTTAATGAGATATCTTTTAATCTATTAGGGAATTGAAAGCAATCACTCTCATTTATTTTGTTCAAATTATAGTTAAACTATAAAAAGAAATATTTTTAGAGGAAATTTCAGAAAAAGGCCTGTTTGACCAAGCCTCTTTCTTTTTTAGTTCGGCCGTTTCTATTTTTTCACAACTGATTTTTGCATTTTTATTTTTGGACTGCCTTTCTTTTATCTTTCAAAAATAACATTCTTTTTCCGTGTCTGTGCCTCTATCTCTGTATTCATAACAAAAGTAATGGAGAAAAAGAATGATTGTAATCCATTTTTATTTCCCTCTGTAGTCCCAAATTATTCTTCCTCTTTATCTTCTTCAGTATCATTATAGTCATCTCCATCTCAGTCTAATCATAAATCTCATTTAATACAATCTCCTCTTCCACTTTCTTCGACAAATTCAAGCATTCTTCCATCTTCTGCCGCTTTTGCTGCTGCTCTCGGTCCTTGTACTGTCTGTAGAATCCTTAGTCGCCAATGCACTGAGAAGTGCTTTTCTTCTTCCTTTGTCCCTCGTAACGAATAAAAAATATTCACAATTGTTGATAAACTCTTCGGAGGCGGAGCTGCTAATATTATCAAGTTCATGTAGGCAAGCATGTACACTTTATTTAACTGTTGTTTAACCGTAATATTATTAATTATTACTTGATAATGTAGATCTCAATGTTATAGGTTTTTGCAGGGTTGTGTCATTGTCTTCTTTTTTTGGTGGGTATAGAAGAAAACTCCAGCACTACAGTTCATCAACTGAATTTATTTATAGAAATAGGAAAAACCTTTTTGTTGTTTTTCTTATGAATGTTCAAAGTATTGAAAGGGAAGTTCCTCGCCTCGTATTAATTTCTTTGTTTACTCGTGCTTTTTAAGTTCCAAGCACCAGATGGGCTCCTTTCAATCATTTTCACCTTTCACTAAAAACCTTTTTATTTTTTATTTTTAACAAAGAGTGGGTAAGTTGTTGTTCTATGTATAAGGACATTACTTAAGCCCTCCTTTTCGATAGGAATTTCGTGTTTCCGGGTGTGCATTGCTTTTTATGAAAAGTAATCTCTTATTTTTGATGTGTCACCATGATTATAAAGAGTGCAAAGGTTGTCAATAGATACAGTAATAGCATCGCCTATTGGTTTACAGGTACACAATGGATGAGGATTTCCTAAATGCAGATGCAGTGTTTGATTATATTGGAGCATTTTAACTTAGCATTCTATGAAAGCCTTCTTGAAAAGTAATATGTCAGCTAGATCATTCATGATACTCTTTTTAGTCTTAAATGTGTCTCAATTCCTCAGGGTTGTTCTGCATTCAAGTACTCCTTTTATCTATCTTTTGAACTTTGAAATAACACAGAAGCTGATACAATTTTAACTTCTTTCCATGTAATACATATCTTTCTCTTTGAACATCAAAACTAATCACTATGTTCAATCTCTTGGGTTTTGATGATGATGATAATAAAATGCTTAAAAAATTATGGATGTTGTTATTAAGGCTAAACATGGAATGTGCCATATAAGAATAAAGAAGAAAAAATGAGAGGTCAATATTAAAAATGCCAGCCTGCCTTATGATTTTACTTCTACGAGTTCCTAAAGTTGGATTGTGATGGTTCTCCAAATCTTTTTAGTTCAACCACATCAGCATTGATCCTATCAAATGTACAAAAAGGAGCTATGGAAGACTTTGTTCTTCACAAATCCCCTCTGACGCTCAAGTCAGAGTGGATTAGGGAGAGTAAAGAACGTAATGGATCCTCAGTTCAAGAGCTGAATGATCAATGGTAATAGAAATTCAACCAGTTCATAAGAATAAGACGAAGGATAATATTCATATGTTGGCTAAAGAAAAGAAAAATGAAGTGAAGTCTGATTGAAAAGAAAGGAAGTTAGAGTAGACTGACTAGTCCCCTTACCACTATAGAAAATCAATTTTTATAGTGCAAGTAGGTAGGATTTCCCTTGAGATGTGTTGCAACATAATTAGCTAGTACGTACTGTAGCTACAGTGGGGGGTAGCTGGAATTAAATATGATGTGCTAGGAATATGATTGATAGTGAGAGCATTTAATGAGAGTCAGGAGGGGCTCTCATAAAGTTCCCACTGGTTCATCGGGAACCCGTTGAGCTCACCTGGCTATACGGGGAGCAGGATATAAAACAGCGAGTTCCCCTTGTTCATCGAGGCATGAGACTCTAATTTGGTGAGTCAAAGAGTCAAAGTGACGATTACGTGGCAGGTCAATGATTCTGGATGTCCAGATGTCAAACGCTCATTAGAACATTATTTTATATATCATCAGTTGGCTTCCTCTTTAGCCTGAGACCAGCGTGATTGGTCTCAGGATTCTCGAGTTAGGGGGATGGATATTGAACAAGCTCCCTTGAAGGGTAATTAATGGATGATTTCATCTTTCAATGACACCACTTGATTACAGGGTGAGGTTCACGGCGTTAGTCTAGGCAAACACTCCACATCTCCGTATTCTAGAATAGGCTAATAATTCCCTTAGGAAGGGAAAATTTTTAGATTTTTAAATTTAAAATTTTAATCGTTTAAGGAGCAGCTTGATCGTGGCCATTCATTTTTAGAATATCTCTTGTGAGCTATTGATCATCTAGGCAGTTGGTGGCTCTCTATCCATCTGCTTATAAATACACCCCGTTAGCAGTAACTTTATCTTCTTTGACAAATTTTGCTGCTTCCCAGTATCCTTTATATCTTCCTTCTCTGAGTTGCTGTCTTCAACAAACTAGGGACGTCACCTTTCTTTCTCTTTTATTTTGTAAATATAGGTGATATATTGGAACTGTCTGAGATTATTTCCACGGCAACTCTCTCTCAATTCAAAAGGGCCTTAAGGGAAAGGACTTATAGGGGTGATGTGGTAGAGATTAGGATTCCTTTAAAAAAAGGAAAGACTAGTGGTTCTAGAAGGGGTAACTAATATAGTGGAGGCTAGGAAAGATAATAAAGATATGATTTTTTATGTTAAACATATAGAATTTAGGTTAGATTTGCCCCCTTCAAATTTTAGTGTAAGCGAAGTTTTTCTCAAAACCACCCCGATCCTTTACCCCTCACAGCATTCTGGTTATTACTATTTTTGTCGTTCTCTGTGAAATTTTAGGGGTTTCTCCTACTGTTATCCTGTTTAAGGCCTTTTTTGAATTCAAAAATCTGGGCAATGGACTTTGCACTTTTGTAAGTCGTCCCAGGTCGAGTATCTTCGGGGATATGCCTGATAGGGAGAAAGGGTGGATGAAAAGGTTTTTAGTGGCAAAACTGAAGGAGGATGGCCCCCTAAAAGAATAGGGTTTTGATCCTTCCTGGAATAAAGCAGCAGGAGAGGGTAAAGGGTGGCCAGAGTTAAGTCCAGATGAAAAAATGGACTTCTAGTTGATTGTAGGGAGGGGTAAAGTCTATAGGATTCGAGATATACTGAATGGGTATACTTTGGATGAATCCAGTAGGTTTCCTTAGAGATCCTATTGAATTTTTAATTTTATTATAGAGGTAAGTGTGTGTTGGCATTACTAACCCCTTTAGTTCTACTTTTCCCCTTTAGTATTATAGGAAATTATGAACTTTCTTCATCCCAAAAAATTTTGTGCTATCCACCGAGGAGGTGAGGCATATGACCAGACTTAAAAGCCAAAAGGAATCTGCTAAGCAACAAGCATCTTTCTGTAAAGAATCTTCCTCCAAGGTCTCGGTTCCCTCTGAAGCCCTTCTGGCCAAAGGGACTGAAGTCTATGCTGGGGTGTAGAACAGGGGATGCATTGCTGCTAAGGTAACTAGAGAATCATAGTCGGTTATTCCCAAAAAATCAAAGCTCAATTCTCTCATTAGGAAAGGAAAAGGCAAAGAAAGGGAGTTGTCTGATAGACCTCAAATGAGGATTAGCTTTGATTCAGAGGGGTAAGATGACCCCCCTCGTTAGAAGGTCAAGACATAGGGTAGGCTGACTCCCCAACTTGTAGTGGAAAAGTTGCTTTTAATTTATTTGACAGTTCACTTATGAAAATCCTTCTAGAAACCCCTGTGGAGAAGGTGGCCGCCTCGCTAATCAACAGGTATTTGGGAGTGGGATTCTCCTTATAGGAAAATGTTGTTCATTGCTTGCTCAGTAATACTTATATGGGTTCTAAAGAGCACATTCGCCTATACGATCAGGACATGGCCTCTCTGAGATCTCATGCCATTAATACTGCTCAACTAGTAAGTTTTGTATAATATTTTATCCTTTCATCATTGTGGTGATTTTTGTCTAACATTTCTCATATTTAGTCCAGCTCTGTGGTATTCTATACAAGCATGACTTAAAAGCTCGCTCTTTCGAGGCGGAGGTGGATAAGATTTTAATAGAGCATTCCTAATTAAAGGGTGACATGTCTAATTTTTAGGCTGAGTGTTCCAGAATGACCTCCTAACTTCAGACCCTAAAAGACTTGAATGCTCGAATGGAGAGAGAAAAAATTGAGCAAGCCACAGAGATCAACAAGTTGAAAAAAAACCTACTTGAAAAAGACTCAGGAAAGAAAATAACAATCACTAAAGCCATCTCTCAGGCCATAGTGGACTTCAAGCATTCTAACGAGTTCAAAGGGGAGATGACTAAAGCCATTGTGGATTTTTAGCAATCCGAAGACTTCCAAATGATTATGACCTCAGCTACTGCCGACTTTTACATAGAGGGTTGGGTGGACCTCTTGAAAAAAGCTCAAAAATACTTCCCAGGTCAAGACTTCTGGCCTTTCGATGAAGTTGGGGTGGCCCTGAGGAGGATCAGGAAGAGCTTGCTCAAGAAAGTGAGGATCTTGTGGCTATTGCCCCCTTTGCCATTGAGATTTCGGAGGGCCACAAAGACACCCCTCTACTTTCAGAAAAAGGGGGAGTGTTATCTAGCCTCCAAGAAGTGTTGCAGGGAATTGAGCCAGAGGCCGCTCTTCCAACTGATCCTTCCACCAATGATCCTCATAAAGAGTGATTAAGTCATAGTGACCTCTCTGTGGGTCACTGATCAAAAATATTAGCTTAGTTTGACAAAGCAACTTTGACCCTTCGTAATTTTCTTATTAATCTCTTCCTACCCTGCACTCTATGGATGATGGTTTTCTTTATATTCTCTTTTTTACATGTTATGATTATGTTTCTATATATATGTTTTGAATTTTGCTTACTTTTTATGCTATTCTGTAAACCTCTTGAGAGGGTATTTGCTGTGAAATATAATCATAAGTATTTTGATCATAGTGTGATCGATATGACTATTCCACTTTTAGGAATAATCATGTAAGTGTTTTGATTTTCGAATGCATTTGAGATGACTCCCACCTCACTTTT
The DNA here is from genome assembly GCA_949673435.1 of Macaranga tanarius. NCBI lineage: Eukaryota > Viridiplantae > Streptophyta > Magnoliopsida > Malpighiales > Euphorbiaceae > Macaranga > Macaranga tanarius. Next base: position 14,232 of record CATIWO010125093.1, on the reverse strand, counting down.
GGAGGTGCCCCTGTTCAGGGTAGGGGAGTAAAAGGTTTGTTTCCCACCTCACTTCTAAAGGTGCCCCTATTTAGGGTAGGGAAGAGTGAACTTTATTTTCCCTAGTCATAATGGGCTTCTACGGAGATTTTATCCTATTGACTGATATCAATTTAAACTTGGTGTAGTGTTGGTTTATGTGTCAAGGGTATAACTCTTGTGAGTTTGACAATACCCGTCGGATGATCTTACTTTACTCATCGAAATATAACGACATAATTGTATAGAACACTTCACATTTTTTCAATTAAAAAGTACAAAATATTAAAAAAGATGAAATGTACCATGCTGACCTATAATAGGTTTTGATAAGCCAATATAAAAGAAAGTGGAAGATAGCTCCACTGAGCATTCAGAAGGGTAAAAGACCCTTTATTGGTAATATTTCTTAAGATGCTGAGTATTCCAGGGATAAGGGAGGTGATTGCCTTCCGGGTCTGATAGGTGATAGGTTTCAGACCTAATTACCCCCGTAATTCAAAATGGTCCTTCCTAATTGGGTGATAGCTTTCCTTAACCTTCTCACTTTCCTATGGCTTCGAGATTCCTTAGCACCCAATCGCCCATGCTCAACGGTCTCGGTTTAACCCTTTTGTTGAAGTAGTGTGCCACTTTTCTCTGTTGTACTGCTATCCTAACAGAGGCTTCTTCCCTTAATCCCTCCAAAAAGTCAAGATTGACCCTCAGCTCATCCGCATTACTGTTGAGGTCACACTGTTGTACTCTAAAGGATGGTATCCCTATTTCTAGTGGGATTACTGTGTTAGTCCCGAGGTTAGAGTGAAAGGGGTTTCGCCCGTTGAAATTCTCACTGTAGTCCAATAGGACCAAAGGATGCTTGGTAACTCCTCAGCCCAACCGCTTCTAGCTTCTTTTATCCTTTTCTTCAAACCTTGCAGTGCAGTTCGGTTGGACACTTTGGCTTGCCCGTTAGTTTGAGGGTGAGAAACAGAATTGAAACAATGTTCTATATTCAAGCCTGTAGTGAACTCTCTAAAATTGTCACAGTCGAGCTGCTTGCCATTATCTGAAATTAAGATTTTAGGCACTCCAAATCGACATATTACCTCTTTCCATAAGAAATTAATGACTTTCTGGGTAGTAATGGTGGCCAATACCTCAGCTTCTATCCACTTAGTGAAGTAGTCCACTGCCAGAACTATAAACTGCCTCTGTGCAGGAACTATAGGGAATGGCCCTAATATATCAACTCCCCACTGCACAAAAGGCCATGGTGATGGAATGGGGCTTTGTTGATTAGATAGGATATGTATATCGTTGATGAACCTTTGGCAGGCATCATATTTCTTAACAAATTCAGACACGTCTTTTGATAGCGACGGCCAAAAATAGCCCTGCCTTATGATTTTTCCAGCTAGCACCTGGCTGCCAATGTGAGTGCCTCATACCCCTTCATGAACTTCTCGCAACACATACTTGGCCTCCTTAGGGATCAAGCATCACAACAGGGGCATATGATACCCTCTTTTATAAAAACTTCCCTCATTGGAGGATAAAATGTGCTACTCTCAGTGACAGTTTTAGTGCTTCTCCTTTATCTGGCGGAAGTCTGCTCGTTTGTAAGTATTCCACTATAGGATCTATCCAGCATGGGCTTTGCTCCATGATGTATATCTCTGAGCCACCGTTGATGGATAAAGAGTCACCATTAACTGACAGAGAGTCACTATAGATGCTTGGGTTAGATAAGGTCTCGATGAGGACATGGCCAGAAAATAAACCTTCTTTTAGTGAGGCCATTTTACTAAGGGAATTTGCTTGGGAATTGTCTGAACGAGGTATTTGAACTACACAAGTTGGGATTCCCTTTTGTTTGAGTTTTTCTAATATCCTTCTCACCTACTGAAGATATGCCAACATCATTTTATCCTTTGCTTCGTAAGTCCCCACTATTTGATTCAACACCAATTGAGAGTCACTGTGGACTTTCAAGTCTGATACATTGATGGCCTCCTCTAATCTGAGACCATAAATAACAGCTTCATACTCGGTTGTGTTATTGGAAGTAGGGAATGCGAGCTTCAACGCGTACTCAGTGGAGAACCCTTGAGGGCCTCTTAGAATAATACCTGCTCCACTACCCTCTGAGCAGGAGGACCCATCTACATATAAGTCCTACTCGTACCTTAATCCAGCAGAAGATCCCGGGGCCACATCAGGGGTTACACTGTTTATCTCACTAAGGCCATCACCTTCTGCATTATCATTAAAACTGCATTCGGCGATAAAGTTCGCTAGGATTCGTGCCTTGATAGCTTTTTTAGGCTCATAGTGCAAGCTATATCCCTTAATTTCCATGGACCATACTGTCATCCTGCCCACTGTAGAAGGCTTATGAAGGGCTTATCTTAAAGGCGTGTCAGTTCTGACGACCCCCTGGTGGCCCAATAAATACACTATGAATTTTCTCATAGCTATCAATATAGCGAAAGTACGCTTTTATATAGGAGCATACATCAGTTCGGATCCCCATAAGACTCTACTGACGTAGTAGATTGGTTTCTACGTCTTATCTTCCTCTCTGACTAGTATGACACTGATTGCTTGTCACAAACTGAAAGGTAAATGAGTAGCTCTTCCTCTTCAACTAGCTTACTCAAAACCTGAGGGGACTGTAGATATTCCTTCAGATCTTGAAAAGCTTTTCACATTCTTCAGTCCACTCAAATATTGAAGCTTTTCTCAACCTTTTAAAGAAAGGTAGGCATTTCTCAGCTGATTTGGATATGAACCTATGTAAGGCCATGATTCTCCTTGTCAACCATTGAACGTCCTTTGTACAAGAGGGTGAAGGCATATCGATAATTTCTTGTACCTTCTCAGGGTTCAGCTCTATCCCTTTGCTGCTTACCATATACCCTAAAAACTTTTCCCCCCTAATGAAGAAGGAACACTTTACGGGATTTAGCTTCATACCATATTATCCCAGAATGCTAAATACTTCATGCAGATCTTCTAGGTGGCCTTCAAATGTTTTGCTCTTGATAATCATATAATCCACATAAGCTTTCATATTTTTCCCTAGTTGTTTCTTAAAAATTTTATTAACAAGCCTTTGATAAGTAGCTCCAGCATTCTTTAATCCGAATGGCATAGCAGTGTAGCAGTAAATTTCCTTCTCTATAATAAAACCTGTCTTCTCCTCATCTTCAAGATCTATGGGGATCTGATGATACACCGATAAGGCATCTAGAGAGGTAACATACTCATAGCCTGCGGTGGCATCTACAAGCTTGTCAATGGAAGACAAATGGAAACAATCTTTCAGGCAAGCTTTATTCAGGTCGATGAAGTCTACACATAGTATCCATTTTTTGCTATTCTTTTTTACCAAAACCACGTTAGCCAATTGATGGGTTCCCAAACTTTCTTAGCTCCAGCATGGCCAAGGTTGGCTGATTAGTGTATATTTTGTTATGTTGTATATAGTTAATTTGTGATAGTTTTGCATTTAAATATGTTAAATTGTGTTTAGATAGGTTATTTATACGTATTTTACTTTTGTAGGTCTTTAATCAAGGTTTGATGTGGATTTCTTGAAGATTCAGAGGCTTAGGAGTTGATTTTTGAGGACATTATCAACACAGACAAGGACACGGGCATATAAATGCCCGTGTAGAACTCTGGATTAAAAGAGGCTTCTGCACACTGTTGAAGACATGGCCATGTGTTTGGCTGTGTATATCTATGGAGGATTTTGATACTCTGAACATAGGTCGAGACACGCCCATGTGTCCTACCATGTAAGTCGCTGCTATATTTGCTTACTTTGAACACGGGTCGAGATATGATCGTGTAGGCTCCCGAATGTTGGATGTGATCGAGACATGGGCGTGTTGAATTAAATATGGCCATGTATGTGGAAGAGACAAAATTAAATTGAATTCTTTGGACGTCTATCCAAGGGGGATTGGAGGAAAACTATAAAAAGGACAAGAGACTACATATGAGAGGATCTTTCGACAAAAAAAAGGACTTTTAGGGTATTATTGATGATCAAGATTGGAGATTGAAGATTCGAGATGTCAAGAGATTGAATTTTTTTTCTTCTTATTAATTCTTGTAATTGGTGATGGATTACTTTTACTTGTTCATGAAGTTTAGTTTAATTATTTTAGGCTAGGTTTTTATTTATTAAGGGATTAAGGATTCGAACATGAATTAGTTAATTTTTTCTTTCTAATATATTCTTTATTGATGCAAAATTATTTTTATTGAGATTAATGGTTGTTTGTGTTTGGCCAACATTAACATGATATTAATTGAGATTATGCATTGAGATATTAGTTTTGATGGAACTATAAACATAAATTGAGTTGATTCATTGTTAAAGATAAATTGAATTGATTTAATTCCAGAAGGGTTGAGATTAAACTTTGTGATTTGATTAATTAGGATTTGTGATTACAATGAGAATTGGATTGCATGGTCTTAATTAAAGATTACAAATTAGGTTACTTGACCTTGAGATTACAACATTAGATAATTCAGAATTTGCATGAGTAATTGAATTTAAAAAGGGGAATTGACTAATAATTGTGAGGTGAATTAATTTCCTAATGATTGTTTTAGATTTAGTTAATTGATTACAAAATTAGAGTTTATATTCCCAATAATGTTTTATTAGATTTAATTAATTGATTCATCATATTTGTGAGATTTAAACAATTAGAGATAGATTTTTAGGTGGATAGATTGAAATCTCTGTGGAAATGATATCTTTATTACTACTTGTCGATTTTATATACTTGCAGAGTTCTTACCAAATTAGTTTTTGGCGCCGTTGCCGGAGATTAGCAATCTAACATTATAATTGATTGTATCACTTTTGGATTAAAGTAGTTATTTATTTTATTTTATTTTATTGTGTTTTGATTTTAGGTGTATGCATAATACCCAATGATCAGGTAAAGAGAAACTTTCATACGTGCCAGAGCTTACTAAGTTTGAGAAATAAAAAAGAAAACAGACAAAGGATAAATCAAAGGAGAAAGCATAAAAGATTAAGCCAATCAAGATGGCCGACGATGGGAATAATAATAATAGGGTAGTTGATGCTGGTGCTGATAATAAGGTGACATCAATCCTAGAGACTATGGCGTTTGATAGTTGTTTGTGGCCTGTGGAACGAGCAATTGCACCTAAGGCTATTGGCAAAATCGAGGTGGATGGTGTTATGGCCCTTCAAGCATAAATTTCTACACTCTCCAAGTAACTTGGCAACCTTACACACAAAGCCAATGCAACCCCTACACAATTTCAAGGTGAGCAATATCATATAATGGGCAATATAGATGATAAATTTGTCTCTTGTAATGTAGGAAATTTTGGAGACAATAGCGTAGAGCAAGCCAATTATGTAGGAAATCAATTTCAAGGAAGGCAAGGCAACAATTATTACTCCAACACATATAATCGTGGGTGTCGAAATCACCCAAATTTTTCATGGACTTACAACAATAATGCAATTGCACCTTACTTCCCCAATAACAATAATATGGTGAAACATCAAGGATCTCCAGGATTTCAACAACCATAACAAGATAGATTAGCATCAGTGGAGAACAAATTAGATAAATTTTTGGATGCTATTTCTACCAAATTAACGAGCCAAGATGAGAGTCAAAAGAGGATGGAGGCTAAATTTGACCAAATTACTAAGAACCATTCCTCTTTGATTCATAACATCAAAGTTCAATTGAGACAACTCGCTAATGCTATAGCAACTCGAGGGCTTGGAAATCTTCCAAGTAACGCTGAGATAAAATTTGAAGGATGTGAAGGCAATCATCTTCGAAGTGGCAAGAAGCTGAAATTAAAGGATGAGATGATTAAGGAGTTGTCCACACCAAAGGTTGCTGAAGAAGAGGATCTCAACACAAAGGAAGATGATTCAACTAAAGAAAAGGGTGTAGAGACAAATGAATTCAAGGTGCAAAGTTCATCCCCACCACTTTCACCTAAGATTCCTTTTCCACAAAGATTAAAGAAACAAAACGATGGTGAGCAATTCAGTAAATTTTTAGAGATTTTCAAGAAGCTATAATTCAACATTCCATTGGTGGAGGCATTAGTGAAAATGCCCAAGTATGCTAAATACTTAAAGGTGATTATCACAAATAAGCGTACATAGGATACTAATGAGACAGTACTATTGGAAGAGACATGTAGCTTAATTATTTTAAAGAAATTGCCTACCAAACTTAAGGATCCAGGAAGTTTTATGATTCCATGCATTGTTGGAATTAATGAGTTTCCATATTGTTTATGTGACTTAGGTGCTAGCATCAATTTGATACCTTTATCTATTTTCAAGAAACTTGGATTAGGAGACGTTAAAGCAACCAACATGACATTGCAATTGGTGGATCACTCAATCAAGAGGCCATATGGAGTGGTTGAGGACATGCTCGTCAAAGTGGACAGGTTTATCTTTCTTCGTTGATTTTATTATTTTAGATTTTAAGGAAGATAGGCAATGTCCATTGATTTGAGGTAAACCATTCATAAATACTGGTAGGGCTTTAATTGATATGCATGAGGGCAAGCTTACACTAAGGGTAGGGAATGAAAGTGTTGAATTTGTTATGTCTAAGATCATGAAATATCCCTTAAATGATGAGGCATGCATGAAAATAATGTCATTAGAAGATTGTGTAGTGCATGAAAATTTTTTCATTTTATGCTAGTGATGATGAAGAGTGGAAAGCTATTGACACTAAGGATGAGGAAGAGACCATATTCACCAAACCTGAGCTTTTAGTTAGGAGTGACAATCCTACACCTCCATCCATTGAAAAACCACCTAAACTAGAACTCAAACCATTGCCTAATCATTTGAGATATGCATTCTTAGGTGAGAATAACATATTACCCATCATAATATCTAATAAGCTGAGTGTTAATCAAGAGATGAGGGTGTGTGAGGTAGTAAAGGGATGAGTTAGAGCATTCGGGTGGAAAATTTTAGATATAAAGGGAATTAGCCCCTCTATTGTCATGCATAGGATATACATGGAGGATGGGCATAAACCCGTAGCTGAGAGACAAAGGAGACTAAACCCAAACATAAAAGAGGTAGTAAAGAAGGAGATAGTGCAGGAATTATATACCCCATTTCCGATAGTGAGTGGGTTAGTTCAGTGCAATATGTACTAAAGAAGAGTGGGATGACTGTGGTAGAGAATGATGAAGGAGAATTAATTTCTAAGAGAGTGGTAGATGGTTGAAGAGTGTGTATCGATTATAGGAAGCTAAATAATTCCACTAGGAAGGACCATTTTCCCCTTCCGTTTATTGATAAAATGTTAAAGAGAATAGCGGGTCATGCCTATTATTATTTTTTTGATGGGTACTCAGGCTATAATCAGATTTTTATCTATCCCGAGAACCAAGAGAAAACCACATTTACATGTCCTTATGGCATATTTGCATATAGATGCATGTCTTTTGGGTTGTGTAATGCACTTGCTACATTTCAACGTTGCATGATGGCAATATTTTCTGACTTAATCGAGAACATTATGGAGGTGTTTATGGATGATTTTTTTATTTTTAGTGGTTCGTTCGATTTATGTTTAGCTAACATTGATAGAGTTTTAAAGCAATGTGAAGAGACTCTCCTTATGCTTAATTGGGAAAAATACCATTTTATGGTAGAAGAAGGAATTGTCTTAGGTTATAGAATTTCTAGCATTGGAATCGAAGTGGATTGTGCCAAAATAGAAATTATTGAGAAGTTGCCACCGCCTACATCACTCAAGAGAGTTTGAGGTTTTTTAGGGCATACCAGTTTTTACTGGTATTTTATTAAAGATTTTTCATTAATTGCCAAACCTTTGACTAACTTGTTGATCAAGGATGTGCCATTTATCTTTGATGATGGGTGTTTGAGTGCTTTTGATAGGTTAAAGGAGACATTAGTATCAGCACCCATTATTACACCACCAGATTAGTCCTTGCCCTTTAAGATAATGTGTGATGTGAGTGACTACACTATAAGAGCTGTCTTAGGGCAAAGGAAGGACAACCTGTCTACATGTGATCTATTATGGTAGTCGCACATTAACTAAGTCCCAACTCAACTATACTACCACAGAAAAGGAGATGTTGGCAATGGTTTTTACTGTAGATAAATTTCATTCTTACCTCTTAGGTTCGAAAACTATCATCTACATTTACCATTCGGCCATTTGATATCTACTTGCTAAAACTGATGCCAAACCGAGACTAATGAGATGGGTTTTATTGTTATAGGAATTTAACCTTGAGATTAAGGATAATAAAGGCTCAAAGAACTTAATGGCAGACTATTTGTCACGTCTAGAAAAGGAAGAGGAGAGTGCACCACAGCCTATTGGAGATAGCTTTCTGGATGAGTTCCTTTTGGCGCTATAACACATAGCAACTCCTTGGTATGTTGACATTGCCAATTATTTAGTTGGAGGGGTACTATCGGAGGGAATATGACACCAACAAAGGAAAAGGCTTTTGTATGAAGTGAGGCAATACCTATGGGAGGACTCTTATCTCTACAAAATCTCTGGAGATGGTATGATTATAAGGTGCATTCCAAATACATAGGTACTTGAGGTTCTAACACATTGTCATAATTCGAGTTATGGGGGGCATTATAGGGCATCCAAAACAGGTGCTAAAGTGTTGGAGAATGGTTTCTTTTGGCCAATACTATTTAAGGATGTCAGGGAGTTTGTCCTACACTGTGATCATTGCCAAAGTGTTAAAAATATCTCTAAATGACAGGAATTATGTCTCACTTCGGTTCTAGAGGTTGAAATCTTTAATGTATGGGGGATAGACTTTGTGAGACCCTTTCCATCTTCTTTTGGGAACCAATACATCCTTGTGGGCGTGGATTACATGTCTAAATAGGGGGAAGCCTTGGCAACGCACACAAATGATGCAAAGGTAGTACTTAAGTTCCTTAAGAAGTTGTTCCGTGTTTCTAGCCATGTATTATGAAAATCCCCAATTTTTAGTGCAACACACCTGTGTATCGCTGGATTTTATATAAGAATAGTTAGAGATTTCAAACTTATTTTTTCGCACCCATTCATTTTCTCTTCTTTTTCCTTGAACCTAATCACCGAAAACCCTTTTTTAACTCTAATTCCGGCCAAACCTCACCGGTTTCTTATGATTTCTTTTCTCCTAACTTCAATTCTCTCTTCACAATGTCTGCTCCACTGACCAAACAAACCAAAACCCAAGAATAAAGGAATAGGCCTTCTTCTTCGCACCTTTTGCCCGTGCCTCACGCTAACCCACCACCTTAGGCGGCCTCATCGTCATTTGGTGCCACCACACTGCACCTATTTCTCTGGTTCACCAACAAACAGACTCAAATCAAGGTAAACATGCTCATAACTCTTCCTATTGAGCCTAATCACTATCCTAGTCAATTTGATTTAGAAAAAATAGGATTGTGGCCTGAGATTAAGAGGCGATTGAACCGTGAGGGTTGGAAAGAAACATCAGAGGTTCGGGACCCTTGTTATACTGAATTGTTTGTTGAATTCCTTGCCTCTTTCTCGATGGACAAAAACAATATAGATTACACTAGACCGAGGGTGATTCAATTTCGGTTGGGGGGTAAGCAATTTTCTTTATCTATATCTAATTTTGGAGTTGCAATGGGTCTATATTGAGAGACTTTTATAGGGATAGAGTTGTATCTAAACTCCCTGTTGCATGGCTCTACTTCACAAGCAAGAGGATTTTGGCATTTGCATACTCGGCCTAAGTTTCAGGACCGTTATGAGCCGACTAGGTCTAAGAGTACCTATCTTGCTTCTCCCATGTTACATGTTTTATATAGGATTATTACTCATACGATCTGTGGACGTCGTGAGAGCACGGGGGTTGTGACGACACGTGATTATTTTTATTTATTTGGTTTAATGACTTTGGGTACGTGCAACCTCGCTTATAAATTTGTGACTTATTTTGACACTATGTCAAATAAGTTGAGGGGTGCACTTTGTAGAGGGATTTATATGACTAGATTAGCTCAGAACCTAGGTGTCTTCTCTGATTTGTGTGACTTAACTAGGAGCTGTCATATGATTGCTCTCGATATGGACACCTTCCGTTCTATACTCCTCATGGAGAAGAGGGGTGATGAGTATGTTTTGATAGATGGAGCTCCTTCGGTTAATGAGGTATGTGGTGTGGCAGAGGGTCCTGCTAATGCTCCTATTCCTCCTATTTATGCTCCTGATTTGTGGGCGCGTATTGAGGTGACACAGTAGCGACATGAGATTATACTTCGCCATTTACATTCTCAGATGGAGTGGCAGTAGTAGTGTATTACTATATTGATGATTGATAGGGGTATGTAGCCCCCACCTATATCTATAGCTCCCACCATTTTCTTTCCATCTACTTCGAATTCTATGGAGCCTCAGACCTCTTTTTCACCTCAGGTAGATGATACTGATTTGGAGGCAGATTTGGATGTTGCTACTGCTGCGAAGCAGGATGAGGCTAAGGAGGGTGATGATGATGATGTTGAGGATGATTCTAATGATGGAGATGATGTGGATGACCTTGATGACTGACCTTTTATTTTTTTTCTTTTATGTTTTTCTTTTTTCATATGGATATTGTTTTTATGTTTTATTTGGATTATGTACTTATGGATATTTATTATGGTATTATGTGTTCTTTTTATTTTGTTTGTTGTTTTTATTTTTATTTCATTTCAGTTTTAGTTTGAATCGATTATTCATTCCTTCGCTTCGCTGGCTTAATCATTCGACTAACATCAGGGGAGTACTAGTTCTTTTTCACCTCTATTTATTTATTTTTGCACATTAGGAACAATGTGTCGGTTAAGTGTGGGGGAGTGATTTAAAAATTTAAAAATTTTATTTTGTGTTTAGTTTTTCATACTTAAGTATTTGATTGTGCTTATTACTTTGATGAACTTCATTCAAATGATTTGGTTTCCTTGCATAAGTGGTATACTCTCCAATTAATATTTAGCTTGTGATTCTTAAACTTATGTAATAATTTGAGGGTTAAGAAATTTTTATTTTTAATGAACTTAATGCTAATTCTTTAGTTATAATTGAGACTCATAAATTGATGTTTAGTATCGTTGTTTATGTCTTGTATAATTTGGGCAAGATGGAGCATTACACGCACTTGCTTAATTTCATTTGAAAAAAAATTATGTTTTATTTACAATTTTGTGAGATGGAGCATAAAATGCACTCACTCAATTAATGCATTCAATTTAATATAAAAAAAATTGTATGAGATGGAGCATAAAACGCACTCATGATCATGGAAAAAATAAAATAATGAGGTTAATGGTTAATAGTACTTAGATGGTAATTTGTGAAATTTTTGATTGTAATTAAGGGAATGGCTATTCACTTGTAATTTCTTATATCCTTTGATTTTAAAGTTATCGTTTAGGCTTTTGAATTATAAGGTTTATATTAAATGAAGAATGTGTTAAATGTGCAAGTGAAAGTGGTTATTAAGTTTTGTTCAATTCAGTGATAAGATTTTGAGTGCTTAATTTTTGCTTGAGGACAAGCAAATGCTTAAGTATAGGGGAATTTGATTAGTGTATATTTTGTTATATTTTAGACAGTTAATTTGTGATAGTTTTGCATTTAAATCTGTTAAATTATGTTTAGATAGGTTATTTATGTGTATTTTACTTTTGTAGGTCTTTAATCAAGGTTTGATGTGGATTAATTGAAGATTCAGAGGCTTATGAGTTGATTTTTGAAGACATTGTCAATACAAGTAAGGACACGGGCATGTAAATGCCTGTGTAGAACTCTGGATTAAAAAAGACTTCTGCACACGGTTGAAGACACGACCATGTGTTTGGCCATGTATATCTCTGAAGGATTTTGGTACTCTTAACACAGATTGGGACACGCCCGTGTGTTCGGCCGTGTAAGTCGCTGCTATATTTGGTTACTTTGAACATAGTTCGAGATATTGCCATGTAGGCGGCCGGATGTTGGATGTGATCGAGACACAGGCGTGTTGAATTAAACATGGTCGTGCATGCAGAAGAGATAGGATTAAATTGAATTCTTTGGATATCTATCCGAAGGGCATTGGAGGAAAGCTATAAAAGGGGCAAGAGAACATATATGAGGGGATCTTTCGACAGAAAAAAAAAGGACTTTTAGGGCATTATTGATGATCAAGATCGGAGATTGAAGATTCGAGATATTAAGAGATTTAATTTCTTTTCTTCTTCTTAATTCTTGTAATTGGTGATGGATTTCTTTTACTTGTTCATAAAGTTTAGTTTAATTATGTTAGGCTAGATTTTTATTCATTAGGAAATTAAGGATCCGAATATGAATTAATTAATTTTTTCTTTCTAATAAATTCTTTTATTCATGCAAAATTGTGTTTATTGAGATTAATGCTTGTTTGTGTTTGAACAATATTAACATGATATCAATTGGGATTATGCATTGAGAGATGTTAGTTTTGATGGAACTATAAATATAAATTGAGTTGATTCATTGTTAAAGATAAATTGAATTAATTTAATTCCATAAGGGTTGAGATTAAACTTTGTGATTTGATTAATTAGGGTTTGTGATTACAATGAGAATTGAGTTCTATGGTCTTGATTAAAGATTACAAAGTAGGTTAATTAACCTTGAGAAAGGTAATTACAACATTAGATAATTTGGGATTTGCATGGGTAATTGAATTTAGAAAGGGGAATTGACTAATGATTGTGAGGTGAATTAATTTCCTAATTGTTGTTTTAGATTTGGTTAATTGATTACAAAATTAGGTTTTATATTCTCATTAAAGTTTTATTAGATTTAATTAATTGATTTATTATATTTGTGAGCTTTAAACAATTAGAGATAGATTGGTAGGTGGATAGATTGAAATCTCTGTGGAAATGATATCTTTATTACTACTTGTTAATTCTGTATACATGCAGAGTTTTTACTAAACATTGACCTATCAAAATAGAAGAGGTGAGCTAGGAGGGATTTCTTTGCCCAAAGCCCCTCTGACGCTCCAGTCAAATGGTGTCCCTTTGACTTGTGGGAATAGAGAGATGAAGGAGTTTTAGAGAGAATGGAGAACCAGAGCAAGAAGAGAAGAAGAGGAAGGAGAAGAATCGAACCTGAGGGTTGGTGAGTGGAGGTTTTATATAGCCTTACTCAGTGGACATGTGGCAGTAGGTGGTTGGCTCGTTGACCCTATCAGCATAATGACCGAGTAGGTGTAATCGAGTAGCTTTCTTGGAGAAGGTGATGTGTTAGGTGCCATAGTGACTGATGGGTGGCACATTTAATGTTTGTCAGTAGGGTGGAGTGTTCGTTTCCCCTTTGGGGGTCAGTGAGTCAATGTTGATCTACTGTTCATTTCCCCTTTGGGGGTCAGCGAGTGAACGTTGTAGCACCCTCCAGGTACCACATACACGTGTCTCCATATAATTAAAACAACATATGAATAAGAATAATTTTTTAAAAAAATAACTAAAAGATACTTTATATATATTAGTGCAAGTTTATACAATGTACATAACTTTACATATGTATACAAATACAACATAGTTCTATTACAAAATCTTTGATGCCAAAAATGATGAAATGCTCAAGAGGATGATGATGTTGACACCAAGCTTTCTGTTGACCCACCTGAGTTCATAACTAGATCCAAGCGTCAAGCTTTCTATCAAAGCAAATCTTCAAGCGAGGCTATTTAATACTTGAAAACCACAATTACAAAGGAATAAGCTTGCGACTCAATACGCAATTATTAATATAACTAAACATATAATACTCCTAAAAAACTAATTAAGGATAATATATAAATAACATTTCTACACATCAAATTATAAGAATTTAACATTTAGACTACGCACGGTAGTTCAAATGACAAAGGTATACATGAGCACTAAAATGTCAAGCTCAATTAGAGAATCTAAAAAATAGATTCTACCCAATCTCAAAACATAGAACTTGTAGAGGACTCTTTAAAGTTTCTGTAGCATCAAACCACGCCTCATTTGGAGGTCTACATTTCAAGTTATGGTCATAACACGAAGACTAAAATGTGCTAATAGAAGCTGACTCGACACGCTCATACCAAGTCGGCACTCTAAGTTTCAGGTACGAGTCGGCACGCTCATGCCGAGTC
>CATIWO010125063.1:0-18141 GCA_949673435.1 Macaranga tanarius | reverse complement strand
CAAACTGGCGAAATCAACTTTTTTTTTTTCAAAAAAAACCATAAATTTGAAATTATTTTAAAAAGAACCACAAATTTGATATTTAAGAAATTTTGGACCATAAAAAAGGAAATAGCCCGAAGAAAATGACACTCATTGCAGAAATAAGATATGACAACACAACTGATAATTAAAAAAATTAAACTTTAACATAACTTTTTAGCTCGAATTTAAAATATAAATCAACATCAAGTTTGATTTTAGCTTGAAAATTAAAATATAAATCAAATGAATTTTCCTCTTCTCAAATCATTATTTGTGAGGAAGTTTAACCACCAAAAACGCTAAGTTAGAATCCCAAATGGATATAAACATCATCGTACTATTAGAAGAGTATTACCTATTCTTTTGATTCAAAAGTGTAGGGACATATTTATGTTTTAACTTTTTTTTATTGTTTAATGCTGACATGGCTGGTGACATAGCAATAAGTGAGACCCGTATCAACCCAGTCAGCACTCCGGTGAGGCCAATCAGACCAGAAGCACCAAATTATATATGAATTTCAAAGTTCAGCAACTTAATTAGGAAAAAACGTTGAGACGCCAAAATAGTAAAAATTAAAAAGTTAAGAGACCAAAAAAGCAACTTTTCCTTAATTTTTTTTTAAAAAGGACTAAAGCGTACAACGAGATGAAGTTCAGGTGCTGTTTAGTAATTATTCTAAATTTTGAAGTGCCTCTGTGAGAGGGAAAAAGAAAAATCAATCGTCTTCCAGTTTCGATTACAGTTTTGCGCCCTCTTGTCTCCATAGAGTTTAGCTTTACCAGTTACCACTCCATTCTTCAGCAGCCAAACTTCCAAATTCTACTACCAGATGTCGAAGGAGAATGGCTACGCGTCTAGCAAACTCATCACGCTGGAGCAGAGGGCTCGGATTTCTCAAAACTTCAGAGCCGCCAAGGCTCTTCTCTCTCGCAAACGGCCTCTTGATTCATCAAAGTAAGCTTAGGTTTTTGCTCTTGTTAGATTTTGAAATTGTTTCCAACCTGATTTTAAAAAAATAAATTATAGTCGAACAATATGTTATTTTTCTTTCATTTTTAAGAAGTAACTGTATTTTGATTCCGTTTCTAGGGATGCAAGAGAAGTGGAAGTCAAAAGAGTTCCTCTTATGGAGATGCATATGAATACGCCATTGCCGCTGCGTGCAAATGGAATCGAATTAAATGATAGTCAATTTAATGATATTTCTTGTTCAAGGATAAGTACTGTTTCTTTAGGAGATGAATGTTGTTTAGATTCTTTTATCACTCCAGTAAAGCAGCATTCGGTTGGTTCAGGTTTCAGTGATAATTTATCTACGCCTGCTCTTCTAGATGATGATTTTGATGAATCTATTTTGGAAGAGATTGATGCTATATGTGATCAGAATTCTGCTGTAAAAGTAGAAGCTCAGAGCTCTAGTAGTAGCGGCCTTCATGTGGATAAAAGTGAATGCAGTGAGGAAAAAAATGGTGATTATTGTAGTTTATTGTCAATTTCTGTAAATGGGGATACGAGAACAGAAGGTAGTTTGGAAGCTCATGATGTTTTTGAATTTAGAACGGAGGATAAAGATACTTCGGAGACAGTACAGTGTGGTAATATGCCTGAAGAATACTCAAAGTACTTGCAGTCTCTGAATGATAGGCAACAAGAAGCAGCTTGCACTGATATTTCTGTGCCTTTGATGATTGTTGCTGGTCCAGGAAGTGGAAAGGTTATATTATTCCATCCCCTTTCAATTGTGAATATAAAATCTAATTTGTTTTCCTTTTTGTGGTTGGAGCTGAGTTTTCCTTTTTTGATGCTAGACTTCCACTATGGTTGGGCGAGTTCTGAAGCTGCTTAATGAGGTATTGCCCATATTTAGGTTCAAATCATTTTGACATTAATCATTTGTTTATATCTTTGCTTTTCATTTTTCATTTTCTTCTTTCTATAAAAATTCTTCTCATCCTTCTTTCTTGGCACCTTTTAAGAAATGGGTTCCTTGTGTTTGCTAGATGTTAGTGTTTCTATCTTCTTGCTTATTGATTTTCTCTTCTTTTTACGCAATTTATATTCCATTATTTATCATTTCTGCTTACTTTTGGTCTATTTTCCTTCTCAAAACATTGAATCATGATCAGGGCGTCAGTCCAACAAACATACTTGCAATGACTTTCACAACTGCAGCAGCTTCTGAGATGAGAGATCGGATTGGAGGAGTGGCTGGGAAGGCAATAGCTAAAGAACTTATGATCAGCACCTTCCATTCATTTTCTTTGCAACTTTGTCGTTCACATGCACAGAAGTATGCACATTCTGAGGCTGTCTGTAAATTTTTAGATGTTTGTTATATACTATATAGCCTTGCCAATGAAGTGAAAATCAGTTAGTGTTTAGCCCTTTAATAAGCTGTAGCGGATAATCCTGATACTTATAACGATAGGTGTTGTTTGAGGTACCAATTTTAAACACATTAGGCTCTTGCATTTTAATTTTTTGCAACTGCAAGACTTTGGCCATCTTGCATGGTTCTAGCTCTCTAAAAATTTTTTAGCAAGCCCGAAAATTTTGTGGCTCTTGTTATAGGTTAGAGCGTACATCAGAGTTTTTAATATATGGGCAAGGGCACCAGAGACGAGCAATTATTGAGGCTGTGCGCCTATTTGAAAAGGAAAAGACTGATGTACAAAATCATCATTCCTGCAAACTTGAAGGTTCGAATGGGATGACGTCTCCAGAACACTTCAAAGAGAAATCAAAGAAATGGCAAAAGTTTGTGACTCAGGTGTGTAAGTCATCACTCATCGACCAACCATAAAGTATTATCTTATGTTGCAGTTTCATATCTTGTAAATTTGTTACAAAATAAAATCAAAAGTCAAGATTTAAGTTCTCTCATGTTATTGAACCTTAATTTGAATCAATAATTTACTCAACTTTGATTGAAATTATTACTGCTTAATTTTGGTGGAAATTCAGTGAGAGTTTAATACTGATTGGTCTTTTCTTTCATCTGCATGAGCAATATCAAACAAAATTACTTAGCATTTAATTCAATGCTTTTTGATAGCATGTAGTACTTGACAATTGACAATGATGTCCAGTTCACAAACAATATGGTGGATGCTATTTACTTCTGCTATTTCTTTTTAGACATACTAAAATTGCACAAGCAATGTATTATCTGCAGAATATTCATTGTTGTACTCTATTTCAGGCTAAAGCTTCAGGAAAGACACCTGCAGATTACCAGAAAATGGGCAATGAGATTGGAGTAAGCTGATGAATTTTTGGTTCCAATAACATTTTGATAGTTTGCTTCATTAGCTTTGATGCTTTGATTTGGCATTGAATCAGGCTTCAGTACTTGGGAACTACAATGGCATATTGAACTCTTGTAATGCACTGGACTACCATGATCTAATCAGCTGTTCTGTGAAGTTGCTCACTGATCATCCTGATGGTCAGTATTATCTAAGTACACTTGATCAATATATGCCATTTCTCATAATCATAAATGGCTAACAGTTGTAATGTCATCCAATTCAGTATTTAAGGAGTGCCAAGATTCGTGCAAGGCTATTGTGGTAGATGAATTTCAGGACACAAGTGCCATGCAGTACAGTCTTCTACGACTTCTTGCATCTCATAATCATATAACTATTGTTGGTGATGATGATCAGGTCTACTTGCTATCTTCTGAACCCCAAATACAGAAAGTTTAATTCTATCTTGTTTCTTTTGGTGGTCCCAGCTCATACTTATTTTGTTAGTTTTTTACTCTAAAGTTACTTGCACTTTCTTTTTCAGTCCATTTTTAGTTTCAATGGAGCTGACATTTCTGGGTTT
Organism: Macaranga tanarius; assembly: GCA_949673435.1. Lineage (NCBI taxonomy): Eukaryota > Viridiplantae > Streptophyta > Magnoliopsida > Malpighiales > Euphorbiaceae > Macaranga > Macaranga tanarius. The sequence goes on along the minus strand of CATIWO010125063.1, from coordinate 14,280 downwards.
GATTCATTTCGACGAGACTTTCCAAATTACAAAGAGGTGTCCTGTCCTCTGGCTGTTACAGTTTATGATTGCTTTGGTTGTGTCCTTGGTGACGTAACAAAGTTATCCATTATTTCACCATTATCCTTCTAAGGGTTTATAATATTGAAAGTTTTTACCTTTTTATACTTTAGATTAGACTCAACAAAAATTATCGATCCACACGCCATATCGTTGAGGCTGCATCTTCTCTTATTCGAAATAATATGAAAAGGTGTCTGTTTAAGGATGTTGTTACTGATAATTCTTCTGGATCAAAGGTATTTTGATCAACCTAACTAATTTTTCATCTGTCTTAGCCTTGTTTTAGCACCTTTTAGTAATTCAGTTTCTGCTTGTGGAGCAAAATTTATAGATAACCATCAAGGAATGCCAGACTGAGACTGCACAATGCTCATTTGTTGTTGATAAGATTTTGAGAATGACATCCGATGCTTCACCAGCAAAACACACTTATGGCAACATTGCCATACTTTATCGGAGGCAGGTTGGGTTTACTTTCCAAACTTTTGAAGTGCACAAGCAAATGTATTAATCATCAGCAAAGCCATCACTTTTTTCTCCTTTATACAACAGGTGTCAGGAAAAGTCTTTCAAGTAGCGTTTCGTGACAGAAAAATACCATTTAATGTTCATGGAGTGGCCTTCTACAGAAAAAAGGTTGCATGTGTATTCTAGATTTCTTAAATCTTCATCACCTTGCTTTTGTAGAGAAAAGTACCATTAAGAATCTCAATAATTAGTTGAGGATGGAGAACAAGAAGAGTACAATGTTTTGTTTGTTCCCATTGCTTCTGCACATTGTTTACAAGCTTACAAATTGAACAGTTCAAACTTGCATGATTTTCAGAAAAAGCTAAAATGCGGTTTTTATAATGTGGTGTTAAGGTAGTTTTCATTCCCAACTTGCTCCCTCAGCTGCTGCAATGATTTATTTATTATAACTTCATATGTGGCATAGTACCATTCACAATTAGAATTTGATTTCTTTCATGTTAAGAGCATTTGCAAGTGTATTGGTGCAACACTAGTGACCTAGAGGATATAGACAGGGAAAACGCAAGACAGTCCTTATTTACTAATTCATGTATCTGTGGTTGCTTTAGCATACATGCCAATAAGATTACGTAACTTATAAACCATTTACTGAACATTTCCCTGTTGCAGGTGGTTAAAGCCATTATTGCTATGCTTAGAACCACACTGCCAGGATGCGGTGATGGCCCATATCGTCAAGTTTTTAAGGCATTGCTTCCATTTGAGAAGGATGAAAAGAAGAGGGTATGAGTTAATTTTTTTGGCTCATGTTTATGTGGCCAATGATATGTTAATTTGAATAAAGGGTATAGTTTGAGACAGTCTCTCTTTTTCAGGTTATTGACCATGTTGACAAAATCTTAACCATTAGAAAATGCAGCTTCATATCTGCAGCTAGTGACATATTTGGTGCAAAGATTTCTGGTACCTTCAAGAGGTTTTGTTTCTGAATTTTTTCTGAACATTTATACAAATCAATAAATCTTAACATTTCTAAGCATTACTTTAAGGATGTTATGACCACAGAGAGTACAGTGAAGAGTTTTATTTGCCATTTTCAATTTTATAATTATGGCGCAAGAACTCCTTTTTTATTTTTGTTTGTATCTGGTTGCTTCCCAGTAACAAGTATGATAGCTAATTCCTAAATCTTTTTAAGCTGCAACATTTTCTGAGCTCATATTGTTATTTGTACATGTGATGATATTGATGGTATTGCAGTAACATTACATCATATTGCAAGTTGAGCATGAGAAATCTCTCTCCTAACGGTTCTCCACTTTTTCTATTTTGTTACCTTTGTTCACAGGAATCAACTCAGCCAAGGACGCAAGGTGCTGTCAACTCTTGAGATGATATCAAAACTTGTTTATAGGGTAAATTTACAAGTACTTGTAAAATTATTGATTCTCTTTTTTGTATTGATGAAATTGACTATACAGTATATTATGAAAAACTAGTATTTTTAATAAAAATCTGGGTTTAGTATCACTTTTTAGCTAGACTCAAATTATTAGTGCTAAAAAACCTAATACATGTGGCTTTTTACTGTCATTCAGACTTCAGGATTTTATTTCATCTAATATTGCAGATGAGTTCCTCTAACTAATCAATGTTTTCAGGAACAATCAATTTCAGCTGTCATAACTTCAGTGGCAAATATGGTACCTCAGGTTTGTATCCCTCTATTTGTTTTTCCATGTCAATGTCCATGTGATAGCCATATCATTCACAAGTAATTTTTTATGGTGATAATTGAATGTCAGTGCTGCTGTGCGATTAGGAGCTAATCTTATTTAGTAGCACCTAGGGGTGAGCAAAAAAAACCGACTAACTGAACCGAACCGAAGGGTTCAGTTCGGTTTTTGAAAATATATAACCGACTGGTTCGGTTCGGTTTCAGTTTTCAAGTTGGAAAACCGAAAATAACCGAACTGACCAACTCACATATATATTTATTATAAAAATATTAAATAAAATATATTAATTAGAAAAAATTATATATAAATATTAAAATTATAAATAAAAAAATATTTTTTTAGTTATATAATTAAAGAATAAGCTTAAAAAATAAAAAATAATAAATAATAAATAAAAAATAAAATTTTTATTTAAAAAAAAATCAGTTAGCCGACCGAACCGAGTTGGTTCGGTTAAGTTCGGTTTTCCTCTGGTTCGGTTCGGTTTCGGTCACAATTTTTCCTTGGTCTGTTTTGGTGGTTCTTTGACCGAACCGACCAAAACCGACCGATGCTCAGCCTTAGTAGCACCTTACGAAATCCATTCATTTTAGAGTATTACTGATGCTACATTAATCTATGCCATAAAACAATAATGTGCATGTGACTTCTTGGATAGGTTTTCTTTGCCTGTGGTGTATATTGACATGTTGATTTGTTGCTAATGTCGTATAACTTTGAATCTTAGAAATACCTTCTAGAGCAGCGGGCAGTGGTTGATGTTGATAGTAGGAAATTGTTGAATGAAGACAACGACATCAGATCTGTAAGTCTTTTGTGTTTATGCAGTTAGGACATAAGTACGTCTTGTATGTCATTGCATATGATCAACAAGTTAATGTAAGGATCCTAACCAAAAAGAGTTACTACTGAAATGTCAGATGTGTCTTTTGAGGCAGTTAGGACATAAGTGTGTCTTGTATGTCACTAGTATATGACTAGCAAGTTAAACATAAGGATCCTAACCAAAAAGAATTACTATTAAAATATCAGATGTTTTTCAAAGAAGCATTCACACAAACCAATAAATATATTGTAGAAAATAGGTGAAATGGGAATTTCTTCAAGTCTTTTTGTCTAAATTTGTATACTTAGCAAATTGAAGTATGTTGTGTGTTTTGACACGCAGTTGACACCTGCAGGTGCTTCAGTACTTACTGGATGATGTCTCTGATTTTTTGTCAATGCAATGTGCTGTAAAAGAAGGTGCTGTGGAAGTTAAGGAGGAAGACAAAGGCTGCATCAGTACTCTCAAAACTTTCATTGACTACATAACAGAACGCGAGAAGGAAAATTTTCGTTCTCGGAGACATGAAAATGAGAATTCTGTTACCTTGACAACCATTCATCAGGTTTGTACTAATTCAATCTACCTCAACCTTAAATTGTCTTTCATCTTGTTTTTCTTCCTCATGCAGTCAAAAGGCTTGGAGTGGGACATTGTTTTCATAGTAAAGGTACTTGGCTGCGTTCATTCACTACTTTCCATTGGCCTATCCATTTTAAAATCTGACTCTGTTTTTTTTTTTTTTTTTTTTTTTTTTTTGTCATTTATTTTAGCATTGGCCTTTTATCATGGTTAATGGGATATCTGATATACAGTAGTATTTTACTGATGCCTTGCAAAGTGAACCATTAAAATTTCTTTCCTCACCAACATGTTTTTTCCTCCATATTCATTATACATTGCATTCATGTTTGGCTCAAATGCAGGCAAATGAATCTGAGATTCCCTTGTTGCATGAGTTCAATGGCATTACAAAGGAAAATGGGACCTCAATTGAAGTAAGCTTTTAACATGCATTTAGAAATTTTAGGGGCATTGTTGTGCTGAGCTAATCATCTTCACTCTGAAATTTTAGGAGGAAAGACGTCTTCTATATGTGGCAATGACTCGTGCTAGAAAGAAATTATTCATGTTGTATTGCACAGTGGATTCAAATTGGCAGGTTCAATTCATAAACTATTTGGATTATTTTCGTGTTTTATTATTGCTTTTAATTAACAAAGTAAGTTTGTTCAGATGCTTCAACCATCACGATTTCTTAAGGAGATTCCAGAACATCTTCGAGAGATTCAGGTGCATTTTGATGGTTGTACTTTTGAGTTGTTCTGCTTCTATTAAAGTCAATGTTTTCTGCAACCTTATTTCTTAAGAAAAAGCTTGGCTGTAAATTCGTTTAGGTTCATGGACGCATTTGGCAAGGATCAAGAATTTAAAAATAAATATAAAAAATGGTCAAACAAATGATTTAGTATCATTAGTAAACGTAATTCATGGACATAACTGAGTATAAACAAGAACCAACTGGAATCAATGCCATTTTCGATCAGCATTTCTTGTTGAGTATAGATTCAATGACCTAAGAATTAAGATGAGTAGCAATTAGGAATTGCTAAATCACCAATAATTTTTATTTGACTGGTGGTGCGCTAAAAATTTCTCTATAATATCTGAATAAAGAATTTCAATTATCACCACATATAATTATGGCTTTTAGTAATGCCTCAATGCATATTGCCATTTGGGTCCCCACATTCCCCCAACAGCCTCAGTCTTGAATTAGAATTTTTGTTTTGTGCTGTTGATGTAATGCTTTAATCAATAAGAGCAAGGGAGAGAGAGTCCTTTCAAATAGGATTAGCCCAATTGCTACTGCTAAGTATTTGATGAGTGTTCATTTGAACAGATCCAAAGCCACACTGATAAATATTCAAGGTGAACTGCCCATGCACTCGCAGGATAAAAGTTAAAAGTTTATTTTTCTGACTCTGCATTTCAAAGTGTTTATATTTTGTATTTCATGGTTCCCACTTCTTTAAAATTTGGGTCCTATCATTGACAGGCTGACGTATGTCTGCGAGATTTACAAACAGAACCCCAAGATATCTTAAATGGAGCTATCAACTCTGCCACTAGTTTACCCAGAGAAAAGCAACCTTCTGAAGTACACATGGAGCCCGGCAATTTTCAGAACAATCAAATCCATAGCGACTTAAAGGAATCCAGAGACCTAGTAGATGCATGCAGCGGAAATACTTTCTTGAAAAGGTTTTCCTTCTAATCCTGGGTCTTTTGAATTTGTCATATTCTGGTAGTAGCACTAGCACAGAAAATAACTGTTAACTGCTTCTTCTTTCACTTTTATACAGATTCCCTGTGGAGGACAGATCAGTCGTTTCCCACTTATTCCATCAATGGGCTAAGAAGAAAGCATTCCAGAATCCTAAGAGATTGATTGACAAGGTGATATTTTGTTCCACTGTCTTTATGTACATAATTTTTTGAGTTGTGGTTATGTCCATGCATTTTATGCAAGGTTTTGATCAGTACTTCATGCATTATCGTGTGTTATCTACAGGTTGGCTTTGTTATTGATGAACGTCTGAGAATGAAGAAAAACAAGCACAAGGTCATAAACTTATCCATTCATATTCCAGAATTAGTTTAGTTCTTATATGTTTTTCTTAAACTTGAAATATCAATTGTAGTTACGCTTCAATGTTTTGAGAAATTTTAGAAAAAGAAGCATCTCTTCATAAATTTACTTGTCAGCGTGCAAGAAATGAATGCACTAATAGATTTAGAACTTTCTTAGTTGTTGAGTTGATAGGAAACTAGGTAGGTACTTAGTGCTCGCTCATTGTGCTCACAATTCAAAATAATGTTGTCCAAATTGGTAGCTATTGCTGCATCTAACAAGTTGCCTAGGGCCAAATATAGCCAACTTTGGTGCTCTTAACGACCTCATTGTGCTTTCTTTCAGATATTTCTATCTTAAGTTTGTCATTTCCCACATTATTGATTGTAAATACATGAATCTGTGGAAAAAGCAAAACATAGAGGAGTCAAAAAAAAAAAAAAAAAAATCTTCTATCAGTCCACCACTAGAAATCAAGTGATGCAATATTTAGGAATCTTGTCCTCTGCTATCCGATAATTTTTCCATTGTAGTATTTCAAGTTATTTCATGGGATTCTGATTCCCTAGAAAAGAATGAAGTGCAATGAGGTTACTTCAAATGACACCAAGCTGTGATGATAAAAGCTTCATGTCAAATTTTGCCATTGACAACTTTACTTCATGTTGTTTTAGGAGCCATCAACTCTTTTAGAACCATTTCATTCTTTCTATAAAAGCAAAAATGAAACCCTTGTAATGGATACTGAATTGTGATGACAAAAAGTTGTTAATGGTTATGAAATTAAGTTGGGCACTGCTATCTGCATGTCCTTGAAGCTCAATAAAAGAATACCCATCACATTTGCTCCGCTAAATGCTAATGGAGGTTTTATAATCCACATAAATGTTTACACATAAATGTTTGAGCATACATATTTGCGGACAGTTATATCATATATTTAACTGCTAATAATATGATTGCGCATGATTTTTCAGGATGTTTTGCATGCGTTGAAGACCTGCTTGATCTGTGATGAAGCATTTCAGTATGCAGAATATGTAAGCATTATGTGCTGTTTTCCAAGATCACTAATGGAAGTTAATGCATATGACTCACAAGTTCTGCATACTTTATGGTTGATTTTGAGAAATAACTCCTCAATTCCTAATAATAGTTTGGTGGTCAAGCTATTGCACCTTCTATTTTTATGCATTTTGTTTGCATTCACTTTGTTAGTTCTGTCTGATAGGTACTAAGATGGGAGCAAATTCCTGCTGATGAACGTGCCCATCTGATGCGGGAGAAACAGGTTTGTTCTCAGTTTGTCTATAACTTCCTTGTATGTATTAATGGTGTTCTCTATGAGGTGCCAAAACTCCACCAAAATACATTTCCAAGAATGTCACTACGCATTTAAAGTACCCGTATGAGGCTACCACTTTCCAGCACTGCTGAAGGCTATTTATGAGTACTTAGAAAAGCATAACCGTAGCAAAATAGAGGTTTTGAAAATTTCATCCTGGGCGGATTGCTATTTTAGAGCTCTTAACACTCTGTTAGAGAGTAAACTGCTAAAATAGTTTTGTCAGATGAAACCGAACAGAGTCATGTAGTATAGGCATTTTGCTGAAATAGAAATCTCTTAGCTGTTGTGTCAGCACTCAGCAATAAACTTATATTTTGTAATGGAGTTGGGTTCAGTTTGATTCCTCATGCCTCGTATCTTAATAGGTTGCCTTGTTTATTCAAGTACAATGTTGCCGTCTTCATTGTTGATGAAAATTTGATATATCTTTCCCTCTCCAGGAGTACTTCCAGAAATTAAGGATCGAAAATTCAATGAGTACATCAGCACCAACCTCAAAACAGGTAATTGTAATTAATTGTATGAACCAGTCGGTTCAATTTATAGTGTTCATCTTCGGTTTTGTGTTTCTTATTTAGCTAACTGCTCAAAATGAAAATGTTGCTCAATGGCAGATTGGGTACTTGCAAAATTTGGGATGCACTGTTGTCCCCACGTCACGTCTTCATGCCTCGCGTTTAATTGAACAATACAAGTCTCTGTGACCATTTGGGTCGGCACTATCTTTCAAATGGCGCCATTATTAGAAGCAGCCTATATACCAATGCAACTGTCATTGATTCTAGACCAACATTTCAATCTACATAAATAGTCATATGATAATTTAACGAACAATTTTAGAGAAGCAATGCGCTGTGGTGATCACTTCCAATGTCAATTCTGTTTTCGGTCTGATCGTGTGAAATTTTAGTCAGGACTCGTGAAGATCCTAAGCGTACTCTATGCTTCACCAAGTGAATCTGATTATGCTCTCGGTTCAAACAAATCCCTAGCGTCATATAATGTTCTGAGTTTAAAAGCATCCACAAGCTTTTTACCAAGAAGTACGGGTAAGACGTTGCGAGGCCATGACCCCATTTGTAATGCCAAGATTATCAAAGAAGAGGAAAAGGACAGTGGTCAAGCCATCTTGCTTAAATATGGACATATCTGTTGTTAAATTCCTACAGCTCAAGCCCCACCAATTAAAACCCTTGGGGATGATATTACCGTCATAATTACTCAAATGGAGAGAGACGTTTTATCTTCATTGTTAGAGTAGATAAACAAAAGAAAAAGATTACAGACAAGCAGATCTTGCCATGTTATAAACTTTTAATCAAAGACATAACGAGGATAGATAAAGTTTGGATGATGATTTAGTGCTATAGCCAGTGGCTGCAAACTCGTGTACATGGTAATTATGTGTGGGTTGTGGACCGAAATGCGAATGTCCTTAAAAAGTCTTTAAAGACTCTTTATACTATGAAATATAAATCCTTTCTATAGTTTGTAGATTACATATCACCGACATCAGGAGCACATAAAAATCTACAGCCATTTGTACATTAGGAGTTTGGTTCTTTCTTAACCTTTAGAAATCCATGACAATGAGTAGGATAGAATCATATGCATCTTGCAAAGGGTCAATCCATGGGCCACCTAACCCGCCATCCCACTCCAATGAAAGAGTTAACACTACATCTCTAATCAAATGGGTCAATCCGTGGATCATGTTCACTTGCCATTGCCATTCCAGTGCACAGGCATGTGGGGCACATGACCTGCCAACAATTCAGATACGAAAGAAAGGCTTAATTCACAACTTGCATCTAGTGCACCTGTTCAAACCTATTAGAAGCTTTGCACATGACATAAATAAATTCCTTTGTGTTATCAGCTTGACTCTCTAGAGTCCAGATCCATGATCTATCCATAAAAAGACACCCAGCAGCTTCCATGAAGTGAAAGTGTCTGTTTCCAACCATTATTATTAGGGCTAGGGACTATTGGAAAACTTCTCATAGTATCAACATAGTTGCCATAGGTCCTGCCCCATTTAAACATGAGTTCTTGGGACAGCTTAAAAACTAAAGCATTGAACCATGAAGAGCACCAAGACTTGAACCTATGACCTCTACCCCATAACCCATACCACCCCTCAAACCATCCATAGTAGGATAGCCCTGGCATTTGTGAACTTCAATTTTAGGCTTGCTAGCCATATCATGCCAATTCTGTTTCCCAGCAATTTTGCCACGTGTAATCTATAGAACATTAATATAATCATCCCACCTAACATGATATGCATAGAAAAACATCAAGTACCTATAATTTATCTATAAACAACAGAATTTCCTTCTTCTGATATGGGCAACTACAAGTAATTTGATGTCATACCTTTCCGGCTCCTGAACAGTTTGAACATCTTTCTGTTTTGGGTGCTGAGAGTGGCTGATTTCCAACACTAACCGTTGAAACAGGTTCAATAAGAACAAGTGCTCCAGTGCTTGAGCAGCGAGCACAAGCAAGGTAACCTGCATTCATCAGGTATAGAGTGGAAATAAGCATAGAAAGTGCATTTGTCTCTTCTGCATGATTAAAACAATGTTTGCATGTTTTTTAAGTATTTGTTGCATTTTCAGTCTTTATCTGAGGAGATTTAGACAGGCCACTAAAGATTGAATGATATACTAATAATGATTGCCGCATATCCAAGGTGTTTAGTTCTTCAGTTAGATAGGTACAGTACAGGCAGAAAAATTAATGAGTGACCTAAGGTTCCAAGCTATCTTGAAGATTCACATCAGAGGTCAAATCAGGCCTGAAGAAGATGGAGCCAAGAGACACATGATCACATACGCAAAGGGACAGGTGAAGAAAGACAGAGAGGATTAGAGAAAATCCAGGATGTACCAGTTCCAACACAATATTTGCATCTTTTATCTTCCTGTTGTTTTACATTGTTTATCTCAACTACCATTAAGGCTGAGATCACCCCAACTGCTCCTCCAGAGAATGATGCCACTATAGGATCAACCTGACTGCAGATTACAGCGGTTACATTGGTGAGTAAATCTGCTGTAAAAACTATCCTGTTTTTTGACATAACTTTTATAGAAACCATATCAAATATATGAAGGCATCAACTAGAAGCTGCATAGGAAAGATAGCTGGAGGCAAATCAAACTAAAAAAGTTCAGGATCAAAGCGTGGAAGCGTGACTACAATGGAACAGCACATGTAGCATACCTCAATTGCATAGGCAAATGTACGTTGCGGATAAAATCTTCATACGATGTTCCTCCTATTCCCAGCTTAAGCTCCAACTGTAATGTGAAATGACAAATATTTCAAGAAATGAAACATGAAGCATTGCTGCATGTCAGCTTAGTTGTCAAAATAAGCCTTGTTTACAGTTGTTGCGTGCATCTTTGTTCTGTCAGTTTTCACACTTTGGTGAGTTCTCAAACTATTTTATTTTAGGCAATACATACAATAAGTCATCACATAAGTGCACAGAAGAACTTACAGTGGGTGCTAAAAGGCCACCAAAAATGATAATCCCAGCAATAAGAGAAAAACAAGTGGCATAATAGAGCTTAAGATTAGCTGCACTCTGCAAGCGAATAGAAATTAATCATTATGTAATCAAGATCTTAATAAAGAATAAATGAACAACAAATTTATAATATAAAATTTACAGCCAAAGAAAAAATTACAAGTTAAACAAGTCGAAGCGAACAAAATGAACTGCAAATGGGAAAAAAATTAAAGGAAGGCTCACCAAAGGAGGCAAAAAGGGGATGAATGATGGAAAGTTAGGAAGCTCATTTTCTTGCTCTTCCTTTAATATCCCAAGTTCAGCACTCTTTATTGTTTGTTGTATCCTTAGCCTACGAACCTATCATAAAAATTAAATTTTTTAAAAAGATGGGTATCATTCAGCACTACAGAATCAGTTACACAATCTGATAAATAATAATTAAAAAAAAAAAAAAAAAAAAAAAAAAAAAAAAAAAAAAAAAACAAGAAGAAGAAGAAGAAGAAGGAAAAATTAAACTGAGAAAGAGAGTCGCTTACCTCCTCCATATGTAAAAAAATTTTGTTACGACGACTTCTAATATTATCTTGAATTTCTTGGAGTTCCATTTTAGCAAAGTCCTGAACTGTTTCAGGTCCTTCTATTATACAAAATCTAGTTTTGCAAGCAAAACAAAAATTGATGTTATTTATTAATTGCAAATCCATCATCACATGCTTTGATCATCAAACCCAATATAAAAGCATGCATACATATTATAATTCACAAGTAAACATAAAGATACAGAAGAAAAAGATGATACCCGGCAGCGTTTTTATCAGATGAATCAGAGTCAAAAGAAGGGGAAAAGGAAGAAGATGAAGAAGAAGAATCAGGCTCAGAAGCCATGGATCGCCATTTGGAATTCAATCTGCGGCCAACATGTATAAATCTAGAACTGGGGTGATGTAAATTGTGAGGAGCATGCAAGCACAGCGGCTTTACAGGGTAAGAAACAGCCAAAACTCGGCCTAAAGTACCCATCTTTGAATCCTCCCTTAAAAATCTCAGTCCCTTGTGTGTTCTACACTGTAAAGAAAACCCCCTTCCTTCTCTGTATAAAGTATCGATACATACAATAAAAGTGCCTAAGCATATAAGGAAATGGAGGAGATTGAGATGTTACTGTTAACCAAATCCAAAAGGTGGAAATGTTTAATTGTTATTGGCAGAGACAAGAGGCAAACAAGACGACAAGAGTGAGCATTGGAGTTGGGCGCATTTCCTAGCTACAAGTATCTTCAATGGCAGTAGCCCTCCCTGGTGGGAGCTGAGTTGGTTTGCTACGTGTAAGGACAACATTGGTGGTCTTTTTTAGCATAAATTTTGGTTGTGGCAATTTTTTTGTGGTGCTCTAATATAATTATATCCATTTGTGTCCGAAAGCGACTTTTTTTTTAATGGATAAATTAACGTCTGACTCAATGAATATTTTATATTTTGAAAAAAAAAAAAGAGGAATTTTTCTCTGAATAATCTAAAATGCATAATTTAAGTTTTGTTATATTATTTTAAAAGAACTGTTTCTATTATAAAGTCCGCCTTTATTTAATTTATATAATCTTTTTATTAATTAAAAAATAATTTTTTATTTATTTTTTTTTTAAAAATAATTTTTTACTTGCATCAATTCTCCTATCTCACTATTTTATTTTCTATGAATCATTGCTGTATATCTTGAATAATTTTCACATATTAAGATTTCCGATTAATTCATCCTGTGCATGGAATCTTTTTCTTATGTTTGCATTTTTGTAAATGGCATCACATATTCATGCTCTTTTTTTTTTATAGGATATATTCATACTCTATTTGGTTATCTGTTTTAATCTATTGAATAATTTAGTGGTATTAGTAAATTAAGGCACGATCTTATTTTTTCCATTTTCAGTTTTAAAAAATATTTAATTGTCTATTTATGCCTACTATTTTAACATTTCCGAAACCAGAAATAATAATAAAAAATATCGAATGAAATTTACTTAGGTTGAAAATATTAAATAGATAAAAAAAATTAAAATATAAAGATGCTATTGTTTTTCTAATACCCAAGCTAATTATATATGAAAATCGCCTTATTGATATCTGTATTTTTTGAAATTGATAAAAATGTTAAATTTAAATTTTAACAACCATCATTAAATAATATTAATAGATATTTATTATTTTTATAATGAATAATCAAAAATATATTTTTAATTATGTAATTTCACTACCCCCAATAGAAATAATATTAAGAAAAGTAAATTCATATTTAATACAAAAAAATAAAAATAAAATAAACAAACTTTTGTTAATGGGTTTGAATTCAATAAATCAACTTCCAAAGAGTTTCTACTTGCTATAGCTTCAGCCTTTAAGCCCTTTAAGCATAAAACTCTAGATCCGAGAAAATTTAAGCAGAAGCCCAGCAAAAAAAACCCTAGTTTTACAGTTACACTTCTATAAATTTATAACCATCGCCACTTCCTCTCCTCCTCCTCCTCCTCTCCATCAATAGCCGCTATGGTCACCCTGTTTCCTTCAATCATCTGCTCATCTCATTTTTTGCATGCATTTTAAATTGATTTACTCTGTGAGAATCTGAGAAGGGAAGATTGCAGTGACGAATCAGGAAATTCAAGCTCAACAGACCGGAATGCAGGCTTCTCTTTTATTTGTTTTCAAAATAAAGAGAACTCTGCGTGTCGACTTTCCCGCTGACCTGAGTGATCTTCTCTATCTCATATATCATAGTAGCGTCTTAATTTTTGAGCTGTTGATTGTGATTTTAGTCTTTATTTTTATGATTGGAAATATATGGAAATGGAGAAGCATGAGATTACGATGAGGATTTTCAGCTCCCTCTTCTGATTTAAAGTTGAGGAAATTAGCTGGCAGAATCGAACCAATAAATAATTTAGCCATCACTGAGTAATCTCCTACTTCTCCATTATCGATTTCAATAAGTTTTTATTTTCAACTGATTGCATTTTGTATGTAACTGTCTACTGTTGAGCCAATTATTCTGGTAAATCGGAGGCTCCTATGCGGAATATTTCAGCTCTCTCTTCCGAAATATAATGATTTTTGAAGAGATCAGCTGGCAGAATGATTCCCATATTGATTTTTTTTGGTAATTAGAGATAAGCAGGCATTGAGGATGAGGATGAAGCAAATGTTTAAATAATCCAACACTTGAACTGAGACTTTGCTAGTCAGGTGATGTTTAACATTATGACTTCTGAATCTGCTTAGCAAGTATTTTTGATTCCTAAAACTGTTTATATAAGCACATAATTTAAATGCATTCTTAGTTTTGCTTGTATTATTTAAGAATTTTTCTCAAATCATCAAATGATGAAATCTGGAATATCTTAGGACACCTTCCTACATAGCTTTTTATAGCTATGAATGAGAATAACATTTCCGTTCTGATGATGATAACAACTTGACATTGTTTATAGCTTCTAGCAATTAGTTGTTAGTTTGTTGGAGGAAAAATTGATTCTTTTACATGTTTTATGTGCTAAAGATCGCAATGACGACTTTCACTATTCAAGCTCAACAGACCGGATTACAAGCTTACTCTCTTTGAGAAGTTTGTATGTCGACAACCAGCACTGAGCGATCTAGCATCTAGTTAACATAGAA
>CATIWO010125048.1:0-11110 GCA_949673435.1 Macaranga tanarius | reverse complement strand
TCATTCTACAATTAATACTCAATAAATTAATAATTATATTAATTAATATTTTTTAATGAATAAAATTTTAATTTACTATAATATTATCTTTAAACTTATAAATTTATATTTTGTCATATTTGAAAAAATAGAATAAACCTTGTATTTGAATAATATACAAATTATAGTTGATTAATTATTATTAGTGTTAAAATTATTTTAAAATTTTTTAAAAATAGATATACAAATAAATAAAAATTATAAATTATATAACATACTTCTTGAACAACAATTATAAATATATTTATATAAATATGGTGAAATTTATATGGGTCAATTTAATTTATTAAATAGCCCATGTGTCTTAATCAATATTTTTTCATGTACTATTTTTCATTCATATTTTTTAATTTTATAAATATTTAATAAACAATTAAAATCTACACACTATAAGTATTTTTATAATTTTTAATATATGTGTGTGTCACGACCCGAACCCAAGGCACGTGACCGACACTAGGGAATGGAAAAGTTGTAAGCTTCCAAAACCCGTAGTAAACCTTTCAAAGAAATTTTTAAAACAATATCATTTAACACCTAACATTTTAATAAAAATCCAGTAGAATTTTTCCTAAAAATAGAACAACTCAAAACCTGCAATGAATAAATAACACTCCCAAAAGATAAATCAACTCAACTACTACATTAAGAACATCAGCCAACAATGAAGCACAATCAAATCATCACAATATCATACTACAAGATATAATTTAATTAAATCCACATAATACAGATTATAAGAATTACAACATAATATTCAACTACTACATAATATTCAACCATTGCGATATCTAGAGTACTAATGCATAATGCTAATAATGATAGAACCTACACCAAATAACCGGAGAAGAAGGAAACTAACGAAACAGAAGAAGCTAGCAATCTGACTCTAGATGTCTTGAAAAATAATAGTTGAGGGGAGTCAGATCTCATTGAGTAAATTAATAGTAGGAAATGCATGATAATTAAAAAAAATTACTTATTTAAAAACTATTAAAATCTTTAACATAAGTTAAAAATATAAAAACTAAACTTTGTAAATCATACCATTTTTAAATCATTTCTCTTACAATTATAAAATATAATTTATTTAAAATATTCATTAAAGTTTTATTTCTTTTAAAAATATGAATATAGATAATATAGTATTACTGGTGGAAAACAATGGTAGAACCCTACACCTCAAATCTATTAGCTTTTTAGCTCTCTTAAATCCAAAGGACTGCCATCCCCAAAGATCATGCTCAACTGAGTTACAACCGCAGTCAAGTCACTTATTCCAATACTGATGCCGAGAGACAAGCTCCACCAAGCCAAAATACTCATAATCATGCCCGACAGACGAACTTCACTAAGCCAAAATACTTATAATCATCCCGAGAGATGAACTCCACCGAGCCAAAATACTCATAATCATGCCTAAGAGACGAACTCTATAGAGCCAAATACTCATAATCATGCCTGAGAGATGAACTCCTTCGAGCCAAAATACTCATAATCATGCATGAGAGATGAACTCCATCGAGCCGAAATACTCATAATCATAATCAAGATCATACCAGTACACACATGGTCCTGGTGACACCCACCAGGTAACTCGTTCTACAATAGTCTCTAAAATATTTTATATAATCAATAAAATAAAATAAAATAATTAAATTTTGATACTTCATTTAAAATCATGCATGCTATCCAAAATGTTAATAATAATAATAATAATTTCATCATCATAAATAATAAACAAACATTTATATCATAAAATTGTATTTCATCTTAAATTTAATTAAAGATATTATATATAAAATTGCAACATATATTTTCTAATATTAACTCACAGGTAGAGTGCGCTGGCAGTGTGTCCTCGCTTGCCTGGGATCTGCAGCTCTAACTCCAGAATTGTCTAGAAAAATAAATATTTATTTAATAAAGACAACCATTAAATTCCTAATAAATTCTAGAAATTCACTAAAATTAAGGAATTCGACTTTGTTCCAATTATGAAAATCAATCCTCACAATCTATACTATTTATTAAAAATAAAAACATAATTTTTGGGTTGATCACTGTTCCTCGCCACCTGCGAGTGGGACCCGCTGAAAAATGTTATATATGAAATCCAAATATAACAACATGCTTATAACATTATGAGGAAGCCAAATGTATGCTCAAATACAAAATTTAATGGTCGAATTATTAGATCGGGTTAGAAATAGAAATTTACCTATCAAAATTTCGATGAGCCTAAAACGACAACACTCGAATATTTGGTTGGTGTCTATGGACTCCTGACGATGAGAGGAACTCATTGGTGGTGGAGGTTGTAGCTGACTGTCGCTAGAAAAGGAGATCTGACGCTAGCAGTAGATTACTGAATTTTCAGAGGCTTACCGGCATAAATATAGACCATTTCAAACGAAACAAAAAATATTGATGCATAAAGGTAATTGAGAAGGAGATGTGGTTCAAATTTTATGATGATCGGACATCATTTGGCCGATGATTGGAGAGAAAAATGATGACAGGTGCTACAGTACAAAGTGCAGAGAATATCAGGGTCTTATCTGAAATTCTACAACTGATCTATATATAGACAAGGAGACTGGTAAATTTTTAGTCCTTTCTGTTTTATTCTTACAAAAAGTCTTAGTAATTAAATGAATTAACTCTCAAAACCACATAATTCCTAGCAATTAAATGAGTTAATACCCAACCTGGTATAATATATATATAATAACAACAACAATAATAACAAGAATAACAATGATAATAATAATACCAATAATAATAATAATAATAATAACAACAACAATATTTATAATAACAAGAAAAATAATAATAATACTAATAAAAAATTCAAGTTATTACATTCTTCCCCCCTTAAGAAAAATTCATCCTCAAGTTTCACATCAATACTAAAACAAATAGGGGTATTGACTTTGCATATCTGCCTCAGTCTCCCAAGTATAATCTTCTACTATATGATTGCTCCATAACACTTTTACCATAAGAATGTCCTTCGTACGAAGTTGACGATCCACTATAGCCACAAGATATTCCTCATATGTCAAATCTTCACTGAGCTCCACCGCTTGAGGTTGAAAAATGTGAGAAGGATCATAAATATACTTTCTTAACATCTCGGGTGGCAACACTAATCTATAAGCCAACTCGCCAACTTTAGACTGAATCTCAAAAGGTCCAATGTATTACAGTGCTAGCTTGCCCTTTTTACCAAATCTCATCACCCCTTTCATTGGTGATACCTTTAAAAATACCAAATCTCCAACATAAAATGACACATCCTTCCTCTTAGGATCTGCATAGCTTTTTTGTCGACTAAAAGTTATCCTCAATCTCTGTTTGATGAGAGGAACCTTCTTTGATGTTACCTATACAAATTTTAGACATGTTATCTGCTTTTTACCAACTTCCCAATATAAAAGGGATCTACACCTTCTACCATACAATGTTTCATATGGAGCCATGGTAGCTATTATTGTAGACAAACTCTATCAATGGCAAATGTAAGTCCCATTACCCTCTAAAGTCCATAACACACATTCTCAGCATATCCTCTAATGTCTAAATGGTCCTTTCTAATTGGCCATCTATTTGAGGATGGAAAGTTGTGCTGAATTTAAGTCTTATACCTATTGCTTTATGTAACTCTTGCTAAAAAACTAAAGTAAAAGTAGCTCCTCTATCGGACACTATACTTTCTGGTATGCCATGAAGACAAACAATGCGATTAATATATAACCGAGCCAGCTTATTTATAGTGTAAGTCTTTTTTATTGGCAAAAAGTGAGCTGATTTAGTCAATCTATCCACTATCACCCAAATGGAATCATAATTACTTATAGTACATGGCAATCTAGAAACAAAATCCATTTCAATCATATCCTATTTCCATTCAGGAATGGGGAACTGTTGGAGTAACCTAAATGGTCTTTGATGCATAAGCTTCACCTATTGGCATGTGAGACACTTGGATACAAACTCCGTAATGTCTCTTTTCATCTTATTCCACCAATAGGCACTTTTTAAATCATGGTACATTTTGGTAGAAGCTGGATAGATAATGTATGTAGAAAAGTGTGCTTCTTCTATAATCTCCTTCCTCAGATCATCAACATCTGGCACATACAACCTAGTGCCCAAATGCAATACACCATCATTATCAATCATAAAATCTCTTGATTGACCTTGTTTGTAACACCCGCATCTTAGATACATAATACATGTATCATGCTTTCCAATACATATAGAGTAGAGTAATGGATTTCATTTAAGTATGGGTATGTATATGTATTGTAGAGAGAGACCTCATTATAACGAAAGATGGGAGTAGATTGTTATAATAGAAAGTTATAGGTTATTATGTAATAATCTAATTTCATTAAGGGAAAACATAGATATTGTGGAGATAATTGTCGATAACTATCTAAATTATTTTTGTTATTATTATTATTATTTAGTTGTTATAATTATACATTAATTAGGAGGACACCTAGGGGAGAAAATGGGAGTTTGTGATTGGTACAGGTGTGTATGTGTATATATGTGTATGTGTGAAGAATGTAGAGAAATTTGAGTAGGAAGAAGGAGAGTGATTTCTTGATAGGGTTTTGATCTTGCATAAGCTATCAAACAAGAGTTTTAGGAAGCTTTAGGAGGTCTTTGATCAATTGGAGCCTCAATTGGTAAGTTTTATATGTATTTGTATTGATTGTAATTGAGTTTTGATTTTGGTAAATTCATGTCCTGTTTTCTCTATTTTTCAGTCCTAAAGTTTTTACCATAATTTGGGTTGAGAGCTCTGAATTGAGAATAGTTGGAGGCTTTGAAAACTTCAGAGAGTCTGCTATAAGTTTTATATTTTAAGTTTGAGCTACATCTATTGTTAGGATGGTCGTATAGGGCCAAATATTTTATTGCTCATTTTGTCACTTTTTGTGACCTGATATTGCTATAAATGTCATAATTAATTCTCTATATGTGCTAATTATGTGATTTTAGTTGGAAATAAAATTAGACTCATATATTTAGTTTCTATGTGACTTTGGTGGTTATACGATGTGTTTATAATTTTTAAGAGCATCATAAACTTAATGCATCAAACACGCCAGCAGTGGTATATATACTGGTTTGTGAATTTTCTTAGGTGTTGGTTATATAGTGATATATAGAGCTATAGAACACCAAATTGAGCAATTTTTTATTATCTAGAAACTTTAAGGAGTCTTCTATAACTTCTATGTTTTAATATTGAGATGAATCTGCCTCTAAGAGGGTCTAACAGAGATTGACATTTTATTGCTCACTTTAATTATCTGTGTGACCTGATTTCAGTCAAAAATTCATAATTTATTTTATATACATCCAAATTGAGTAATTTTAATTAGGAATTAAAATATACTCATAATCCTAGCTTTTGTAATTTAATAGGAGTGAAAGGATTTATGTGCATGATTTTAGAGCATATCATATTAAGGTAACAAAGTGCACTAATTGAGTTAAAGTGCAATAATGATGAATTGTATATGTATTTTATTCATGACTATGTGTAGGAGTTCAAGGGGAAAGGAAAATATAATCAATTAGAAGAAAGACCTTTCTTAAAGTTGGAAAGCACCTTTGGTAAGTAGTTACTAATAAATTATATATTGGTTCCTTTTATACACTAAAGTTATAATGATATATATGTATTATCTTAGCTAGTTGAATAAATTATGTAGTTCTTCATAATATTGGATTAGATGAGTTGTGCCCTTTAGAATTATTAATGAAATATTATATTAATGTGAAGGTGCAATATGTGTATGAAGATTGAACATTATATGTGAAAAATATACATGGTGTGAAGATTAATTTAGATGCATTGTAATCTTGGCAATGCTTATGGATTACTAATTAAATTCCATGTGAGGTTAATATAAATATTATGAATGTGAATGTCTATAATAAGCATGAGATGTGTTGGTGTTGAGAATTGTAATTATATATGTGCTACGAACCATGTAAATGAATAAGGTAAGCACCTGATGTGAAATGAAACTTATATTATTTAGTGTATAGTAATATTATGTGTGTGTTGGAAATGTAAGGTCAACCGATTATATGTGCATTTTATGTGTGAGGACTGTGATTAAATGAGAATTAAGATGTATTGTGAATTATGAATTGTGATTGAATGGATTGATTGAATGTGGTGTGAAATAAAGCATGGTTGTTGAAATGTGAATGGTCTATATACCTGTGTATATTGATTGATTGTGAGGAAATGTGAGTATACATGTGATAGTGGGGCTGAGCTTGGCGGATAGCCTCCACTGATTGTAAGATCTGAGACTGAGCCGGGTAGATAGTCTCAGAAGTGGCCGTGATATATAAATTATGAGAAATGGAAAAGCTGAGCCGGGCAGATAGCTACCCAAAATAAATATGTGATTGTGAGATCTGGGACTGAGCTGGGCAGATAGTCTCAGAAAGTGGCCACTTATGTTAAAAATGTAAAATTGTGAGGATAAAATATAAGTGGCTATGTGTGAGGAAAACGTGTGATGATGGTTCCGGCCGGATACCGATTATAAGTTGAGATGTGTTTTGCATTTACACTTGTATATGAATGTCTAGTTTTAGGTTGTATGTATATTGAATGCAAGAATTTGTCATGAGAAATGACATGACTTGAGCATAAGCTAATTTAATATACTTTTTGCATATGTTTAGTGGATGTTCAACGAATAAAAGTATTGGTATTGAATTGATGATATTGAGATATTAAAATGGTTGTGGATTACTTTGAATATTGTGATTTATTATATATGTTGCACCTACAATTAAGTTTTGGTGTTTATGTATCTTTTTATGGTATTTTGGATGTAGCAAAGGTTTTTAGACACAACCATGTGGCTTTAATGCATGGCCGTGCATATGCAGGGTGCTAAATTAAGAATTCAGGCACGACCGTGTGCCTTTTTAGCACTGGCGTGTATAATCAGTGGGAAAATTTCTAAACTCAAGCACGACTGTGCACATTTCCTGCATGGCCATGTGAGCTTAGTGTTCCGAGTTTAAAACTCGGGCACAACTGTTTCCAATTTTTGCACGGCCGTGCGCAACCTGTTATAGAATTTCTTGTAGTTTGATATGTAGCAAAATTTATATATTTTCTTTAATTAGTTCTTGAGAAGTCTTGTATGATTATATTAGTTGCTACTTATTGAGTTGCAAGCTCATTTCTTTGCAAATAATTTCTTTTTCAGGATAAGCGATAGTTGAGTTAATGTCTGCATACAATAGAGATACCAGGCGGGCCAATGACGAGTCCGATGTATGCATAACTAGATGTTACTATCATTTAGGCCTGATGTTTGTACTCAAACTTCTTAATGTGTATTAAGAAGTACTTTGTATGAGAGTATACTTGTAGAATGTTATAATTGTTGTTAAGGCTCTTGTATTAATGGTGAAGTGTATGATATCTTATGAAAAAAAATTGATTGTGCCACGTGTTTAAGTTCCATTTTGGAGCATTACACAAAGTGGTATCAGAGTAGGAATTAAATTCCCTTAGGACATGAGAACATGATGCATTTATGGCATATCATGCATAAGTTATAGATGACATATTGTAGATGTGAGATGAAATGTGTTAGGAAGGAGGTATATAAGGTACCTCGCACTGGCCCAAATGAGTCATTAGAGTTAAATTATAGATAAATACATATGCATGCATTACATAAGCTTGAATAATTTGTCATTTATGATCCCTTCATAAGTTTCATACTCTTGTATATCGGAGATTTAATCAAATGATGAGAATAATGAGTTAAAAGCAAGTAGATAGCATTGTTAATGAGAATTATGAAAATATAAGAGACCAAGGTGTAAAGGTTTTTATAATTTTATTGATTCTGCCATAGTAGAGGATGGTTATAGAATATGAAAAAAAATCTAAATTAAATTGATTATACTGATGCAAAGATAATTAATTATGCAATGTCATTATTTGAGCAAAATGCTCTAGGCTGGTGGAAGGCAATACTAGGAAGTAAAAATATACTGATGACCATGATTTGGATAGACTTTTCTTTTAAAGCATTTACAGAGAGATATATTTCAGAGGCATATGTAGATAGAGCGAAGATTGAATTTTTAGAGTTGAGGCAAAATGATTCACTTGTGGCCGATTATGAGGCGTAATTTGAGACATTATCGAAGTATGTTTCTGAAGAGGTAACAATTGATGAGTTAAAGCAAAAGAGACTTGAGAAAGGATTGAATTTAGAGATTTGAAAGAGTGAATGATAATTAAACCACTAATTTGTAGAGATTCAGTGGAAATTGCATTGCACGATGAAAAATCTATAGAAGAAGAGAAAGCTCTAAAGCTAAAAAGAAGGAAATTACTAGTGGGCTCACTATTTTAATTCAAATCAGTGGTAGTCCATTCTTCAAAGGTTCTAATTCTTAAGAAAGTGATTTTGGAAGGTGTGAAGTAAGTTAGTTATGTCAATCAATGGGAAAAACATATAGCAACAATTTAAAAGACTTAACAGTTGAAAAGGCACCAATAAGTTGTGAGCAGTACATTAACTTCAATATGTAACAGTTGTGGTAGAATCTATTCAGGGGAATGTTAGGGTTCCAGACCTGATATATGCTACTATTGCAGTAAGCTGGACATTTTTTTTAAAGATTGTCCATTGAAGAAAAACTATTGAAAGATTTCAGTTAATTGAACAATGCGGTACAAGAAAAAAAATGTCTTAAGTCAGTGTTAGTTTAGGTAAAGGCTGAAATAGTAAGAAAAAGGGAGCTAATACTTTGACATAAGCTAAACCCGATAATCGACCTCAGAATCAAGAAAGAGCATATGTTATCACTCAGCCAGATGCTTTTGCCACATCAAATGAAAATACAGGTACACTTATGTTATTTGTTCATAATGTATTTGTGATGATAGATCCAAACTTTGAGTTCACATGATCATTTATATGAGTTGCATTACATATATACATGGTATAATGAAATTATTAAAACAAAGTATATATATATATTCCTATGTCTGTTGGAATGTTATGATAGTGAACTTGATGATGAGATTTTATTTCAAAATAGTAAAATAATATGATTGATATGCAGACTTCAATAGTCATTGAATTGGAAAGAAGAATAGTATTATTTTAAGAATAGATTAAGTATGAAACTATTGTATCATTGTAATTTGGTATATAAAGAAGGTAGATATGGATATTTTGAGATAGAGAAAGATAGAGACGGTGATTAAAAGAGAAACTATGCATGCTAGTTTGATTTCAGCTGAATTGCATCCCCGTGATTGAAGATGGGTAAGAAGTGTATTTAGATGATAGTGTGTGGTTACGTGTAATGATGGGAAAATGAAAATTGTGCATGTTTAATTGATTTCAACTATGATTATTTTTCATATAGTCTAAGATGGGCATGAACTTTATTTAGCCAATATTGAGGAATCAATGAAGCTTAGTTTAAGGGTAATGGATATATTTATAATCAGAGAATTTCCTAATGTGTTTTGAGATGGAATACCGAAATTACTCCCACACCGAAGAGTAGATTTGAAATAGAATTATTCCAAAGGCTACATCCACATTAATTACTTTGTATACATTAAAGGAACTTGTAAAATTTGAGAAGGTAGATTGTTAGAGTGAATAATTTATTATAAGGGGCATCAATTTAGTCTATAAGAGAAAAAGATAGTAATATGAAGTTAGGTAATAATTACATGCAATTGAACAGTATCTTAATGAAGAATAATTATTCATAATTGAGAAATGAAAGGTTGCTTGATTTATTGAGAAATGATATGGTATTTTTGAAGATAGTTTTGGGACTGGAAAATTAGCAATTTCGAATGATAGAATATTTTATTTTCAAATATGGTATGCAAAACTGGAAATGGATGGTATGAATTTTTGAATATGTCGTTTGGGTTGATTGGTACACCAGATGCACCTATGTCATCAATGAGCAAGACTCTTCAATATTATTTGAATTAGTTGTGATTATCTTTATTGAAATACTTTCATTTACTTATTAAGTAGGGAAGAACATGAAAAATATTTTTGAACAACATTACCGACAATTGTATGTTAAATTTAGCAAATATGAGATTTAAATGGCAGAAAATATTTTTTTTGGCACATAATTATGAAAGAAATAAACTAAAGTTGCCAACAAAATTTTGAGAAGTTGGAAGAAGCATATACTACTGCTCTTATACTTGCATTATCAACTGAGAATGGAAGCTTTTGGTTTATAATGAAGCCTTAAGACAAGAGTCGGGTTGTGTATTAATGCAAATGGGGAAAATAATAGTTATACATTGGGACAGTTATAATTTCAAGAGATGAATTATCCGACACCTGAACTAGAGTTAGCTATTAGTGATCAAACATTAAAGATTTAGAAGTATTAGTTGTATAGGGGACCATCTTCAACAATCATTGAAACAAAAAGTTGAAAGTATATTTCTAACTGGAAAGAATTGAGTTGAGACCACAACGATGTATTAGGATCTAACACTACTAGAAAAAATGGATTTAGCGACGGATTTTTCCGATGGATTTTCTCATTACCAACGGATTCTATTCCGTTGGCAAAATGCTCGTCGCTAATTATTACTGACATATTTTCAAAATTCGTCAGTAAATTAGCGATAGAATTACCGACGGAATCGAATCCGTCAGTAAATACCGACGAAATTTCCGTCGGTAATTTTGGCCTTTTTAAAAAAAATAATAGTTGTATATACAACTAATTAGCGACGGAAACGATTCCGTCGGTAATTGTGTTTTTATTAATTTATTAAATTTTTGAATTTAACGTGTTTAAAATTATTAAAATTTTATATTATTGCACCTGTTGAAAATTATTAAAATTTTATATTATTGCACCTGTTGAAAATTATATAAACATTCATTATAATAAAAAATAAAATAATTAAATGCAAAAATTAATTCATTAAAAATTAATTTTATAAAATAAAAAACTGTTAAAATAATCATAATGTTTACATACA